>PVKB01002954.1:0-236880 GCA_004027205.1 Ctenodactylus gundi
AACAACGTGAGACCGGGGAGACCACCTAGAGGAATGAAGGCAGACAAGGGGCGCGAGAAATGGAGGCAAGACAAAATTCTGATCAAGCCTCAAATTTTATTGGTACAGCGGCGGCTTATATCTTAGCCGTGGACGCGGGGAGGGGGAAAGGAGGGGGATAGGGATGGTCCAATCAAGGCTTGCTAGCAGGTCACTAAGTCTCCTAGTGGCTTTATATGGAAATATCTTGTGTCTGGGGGAAGGGTTAGCTGCCTAACTAAGGGGAGTGTCTTGTGGGGGAAGGGTGCGGGTGTTTGTCTCCAAGGAAGTGGCTTTCTCCTGCGGCTCCTGACAGTTCCTTAGGCCAGATATCATGTATCTCAAACTTTTATCCTTATTGATTTTTTGTACACGTACTCCCTTTATATTGAGAAAGATGTAAATAACACCTACTGTGGTCGAGAATTTGAATTTAAATATACTATTATATTTGCTATTAGTTATAACCTTATTTATTTTATATTTATTTTTTCTCCTACTTTATTTTGGGTTACTTTTAAAAATAATTATTCAATATTTACTCCTCTGTTAGTTTGATACTGTTTTTATTTTACTAATAATTCTCCTAGAAAGTACAATGTACCTTTTTCCTTCCTTCTTTCCTTACTTCCTTCTTTCCTTTCTTTTCTTCAGACTGGCTCTTGCTTTGTAGTGTAGGCTGGTCCTGAACTCACAGTGTACTCTAGGCTAGCCTTGAGTTCATGGCAATCCTCTTGCCTCACCCTCCCAAGTCCTGGGATTACACCCACTTTATGTAGCACTGGGGAATTGAACCCAGGGTCTTGGTCTTGCTAGGTGAACACTTCAATCACTAAGCTATATCCCCAGCCCCAGTACAGTGTATCTTTTAAAGAATAGTTTTTAAATTATATATGCTTAAAGTATATAATATAAGATACTTTTAAATGCTAAAATGGTTACTTGTAGTTACATAAATTAGCAACTCTATCACCTCAGTTACACTTTTGTTGTTTTACTGGCAAGACAGCTAAAATAGACTCATTTAGCGTGATACCCATATACTGCATAATTTTGTTGCCTATACTCCTCATGTTTTACATTAATTAGCACAAATTAGATTGCTAGGCAGTACATTAGTCACCTTTTAGTTACTAGGGCAAAATACTGATATACATATACATATAGGAAAAAGGGTTTATTTTGGTTCATTGTGTGGGTTTTGCCACCACACAAGGGCCGGGGGAGAGGAAAGGTGAGCGTGCAGCTGGGCCCCCTCGTCCCAACAGTACCAGACCCAGCCAGGAGTCTGTCAAAGCAGGAACTCACTTTATTCCGGAAGTACGGAAGCTTGTGTAGGTTAGAGGGAGAACTTGGCAAGGAGGAGAGAGCAGGAGATCTGACGTGGTGTCTGTGTAAGCGGGCGTTAAGGCAATCAGCAAGATGTCCATACAGGCAGGCGCTGAGCGCTTGCAGCAATAGTATTGGGATCACGCGCGATCCACGAGGGCAGAAACGGCTTGGCCCAATCATCTTCCTTGGTAAACAACCAAGGTGGCCGCCCCTGGGACTTCCAGTGGGCGACATCTTAGATATCACTCCACAAGGTCCCCCTCTTTTTTTTATAAAAGCTGCTGAGATCTTTGGTCTCAGCCCTGTTCGCGATCCCATCATTAGGCCGGGAGCCACGGTGCATGCCATGACATTGTTGTCCCCAGGCCTAGGATATCCTCCCAGAGATTGCCTGTTTTAGGTTGTTCTTGCTCCGAGGATCTTACCAGTTGCTGGCTGCCATCCCAGCTGCCAGAGGAATGAACAGGTGGAGGGGGTACCCGGATTGATGGAGGGGCTCTAAGAAACTTGTGGGCATTTGTAGGTAGGGCCACAGGGGTGGAGAGCAACATAGGTGGACACCTGTTGGACCTGGATGGAATCAAGGCCAACTCTGACAAACGAAGAAACTTGTTGATAAGGCATGGACCAAATGTTAAAACAATCAAAAGTAATATCAGTGTTCTGACCAGGGAAGAAATAAGAGTAGTCAACCATGGAGATGCCAAGAATAATGATTGATGCAGATGTTCCCGGACAGAAGTAAAACTGGGTCTGAAGAAGTCGGGCTCGCAGGCAGGGAGCATGTCACCCATGACCAGCTGAACAATCATCACCAGCAGTTTGGCCAGGGGAATTCTTATCAAATGAGTCCCCCAATAAGTCACATAGGTCAAAGGAAAAACAAGGCAGTGTAGGTGGTGTCTAGGGGCCTGTGGTATAATTAACTACAACGGTACAGCCCGTAGCCACATCAGAGAGGACCCATGTAAAGTTGTCAATCATTTGAGGAAAATAGGGAGTGGAAAAAATGGGAGGGAGGGCCATCAGTAGGGCAAGGGTGATATACTTATCCATCAGAAGGCACAGGTGGGTGTCCTGTGGAGTCCAACGAAGGAGCAGGGTGCTTGCCTTGAGGGAAAGAGAGAAATGGAACGGGCCATAACAGGTTAAGGGTCATTTGTCAGAGAGATGTCTTTTTCACCCTCTGGGACCACGGTCTCTGGAACTGTGGCACCTTGTGGTGGTGTCCCCGTTGAGGCAGCATCGCCCTCTCTGGGAAGGGCGGTTAGAGGGAGGTACTTTAGGTTCCTGGCCGGTATCCAGAGGGGATTAGATTAGCCTATTGGGAAAACACATCCAAATCCACAGCCCATCGTTACGAGAGAGTGGGGACAACTCCCTTGGCCTGTGAGGGGATCCTTCCATTTGACCATGAGAAGGGGTTGGGCCTTTATATTAGTCCACTGTTTTTGAAAGCCCGGAAGAGATTCTCCTTCGTAGGAGTGAAGGACATTAAGTGTGAATAAGGCCATGTGGGGCTGTTGATGGGAGATGCTATCCCCTGATGTTGTTTTTGTAGTTGCCTCTTAAGATTATGGTGATTCCTTTCAGTAAGGGCTTATTCCTGTGGATTGTAGGGGATTCCAGTTACATGCTGGATCTTCCAGCGTTGGAAGAAGGAAGAAGTACTAGAGCTAACAAAACGGGGCCCGTTATCCATCTTTACCTGGAGAAGGAGCCCCAAGGTGGCAAAACATTGTAAAAAAAAAAAATAGCTTTGGGCATGTTCAGATTTTTCCGCCGAGTGGGCAGTAGCCCAGCAGGCATGGGACTAGGTATCAATGCAGACAAACACGTATTTGAGTTTTCCAAAGGGAGAATAATGAGTGACATCTGTCTGCCATAGAAAGTTGGGCTTTAGTCCACCAGTCTTTACCCCGGGTTCCTGAAGTGGCAGAACCTGAAAAAAAGGTTGACACTCCTTGCAAGTCCGAATAATCTTTTAAAGTTTCCTGGTTGGGGCATGGGGGAACCGGAGGTGGAGTCCCCGCCAATTGATGTGGGGTCATATCATGAAAGTCCTGAGCCTCCTGTAGCAGTCGAGATTGAGCCACCAGGGGGCGTTGAGAGGCGTCCGCCAAGGTGTTGCCCTGAGAAATGAAGCCGGGAAGGTTTTGATGACCCCAGAGGTATTGTAAGTAAATGGGAGCCTCCCCCTGGCTTAACAAAGTTTTGACCTGAATTATAATAGGGGTGATAGGATTGGAATCTAACTTTATAAAAGCAGAAGGGAGTCCTGGGAGAAGGGTTACTACATAGAGGCTGTCTACAAAAAGATTTATTGGGGCTGTAGCATGTGTGAGGGCCAAGGTCAGCACAAGTTCTTTATATCGTGCGGAGCCATCACAGAATTTAAAGAAGGTTTCAGGGGGTCCCACTGGATCTGAGGCTGGGGCATAGATTGCTACAGCTGTGCCCACCGAGCTCTCGTCAGTGAAGATGTTATGTCGATGAAGAAGGGGTCAGGGCAGGAACAGTTTCAGCACATCCCATGAGAGTTGGGAAAAGGAGGTTACCCATTTATGATGTCCATAATGCTAATCCAGGGAGCCCAAAAACCCTTTAAGGGAAAGAGTAACGCGGCAATGGTTGCGACAAAGCCAAGAAAGGTCAGTTAAGTGGAAGGGTGTAACAGTCCTGGTGGGATCAATTCCAAAATGCCGATTGGCCTTTTCCCGACCAAGCTGAATAAGGCGGCAAGTTGGTCCATGATGTTATACATTGTGAGGCCCCTGCCAGAGAGGGATGAACCCACTGAAGCGGGGACCCCGATTGTACCAGAGCCCTGGTGAGGAGGGATTCCCCCTCGGGAGATGAGCTTATGAGAATCCAGAGTTCCAAAGGTGTCTCTGGGTTAAACCTAGGAAGGCGTACAGCCTGTAAAATGTTTTAAATAGCCCGGAGGATACTTTTATGGGAAGCAGTCAGGGTGATCGTATCGCAAGGAGCTCTGTCCCTGAGGAGTTGGAAAAGTGGCAAGAGCATAGAGGTAGTGATGGGTGCCCGACAGCTCTCCCAGGAGTCTCTGTAGTTCAGTAACAGTGCAGGAATCTGGGATAGAAAGTTGGGGAACCAGAGGAGAAACAACATCCAGGATTAAGGTCATACCTACAACCTGAAAGGGGTAACCCAGTACCCTGAGGTTAAGAGTCTTATGCTCTACCGACTGAGCTAGCCGGGCTTCAGTTTCCAACTGACGCGGATCTCCTTTTTACGGAGGACTGTCCTATCTGCCCCGGTATCAATGAGGCAGTGGAAATTTTTACTATTAATGTAGATATCCATTTTAGGCCTAAGGCCTTTCACCAATGGAACTGTCCAGTTGTCTTGAATAGGCCTTTGAGGACCTCCTTGGGGTAATGGGGCTGGAGGTTGCCACCCTCCTAGTTTAAAGGTTTCCCATCCCTGTCAAACTTTGAACGACAATCCTTGAGCCAATGAAAGCCCTTTTTACAATGGGGCAAGGAGTTTTAGGTAGTCGGGAAGTGGCTGCAGGTGAAGGACCTGGTGGGGCCAGGTAGGGCATAGGACATTCCCTCTTGAAATGGCCTGTTTGGCTGCAGTTGAAGCAAGCCTTTGATTTCTGCCTTGCGGCAGGGCAGAGAGAGAGAGAGAGAGAGAGAGAGAGAGAGAGAGAGAGAGAGAGAGAGAGAGAGAGAGCGCCTGTGACAAAGCCTGGGTTAAGGCCTGGGTTTGAGCTTGCAATGACATGGTGAGGGATTGGGCCTGGTGGGCCTGTGTTCCCACATCCTTAGCTGCAATGATCCACTTTTCCATTGACCGATCTTTAAGGCCAGCACATGCCACCTTGTGGTCCGCATTCATGCCGTCCCATACCAGAAGCTTAACAAATTGGTCTCAGACAGAGCAGGCCAACAGGGAATTCCCTTGGAGGCTCTTTTCAACCCAATCTATGAAGGAGGCCAGATCTTCCCTGGGCTTCTGGGTTATTCCAGCCACAGGGGCCTCCAGGAGCCCTTCCTCCAATTTTTCCAAAGTGGCCAGGCTTAGGGCCTTACTTGATCTGTGTAAGGCGCTGGTATGGTGGCCTCCTGAGGGCCAGTGGTGAACTGGTCATTTGTGCCTGATAATATGCCAAAGGTAATTGGAATGGCCAGGTTGGTGTTTTGGTTTCTCTTTGCTTGGGCATGGCATTCTTCCTTAAAGAAGGCACACCACTTAATGAAGAGAGGACCAGCCCTGCTGGGAATGCCAATCCTGGATGGTGCACTGTTGGTGAGCAAGGCCCTGGAGGATGGTTTCAGCCCAAGGGGAGTTAGGCCCATACTTTGTGACTGCCTTTTTTAGTTCCATGAGGTCGGAGGGTTCCCAAGGGTACCAATGGGCGAGTCGGTTGCCTCCGGGGGCAGCGTTTACCAGAAAGGCAGGAGTGGGCGGAGGAACATAAGGAGGCAAATTAACAGAGGAAAGGAACGGATTGGTTGGGTGGGGTGGGGGGGTTTGGGGGGGAGGGGAAGAGCTTCTGGCAAGGATTTCCTCAGGGAAACCAGGATGTCAGCCATCAGGCTAGGGGAGGGTTTTGAATCCCAGGCTGAGGCAGAAGGAAGGGCAGGGCACGGCGAAGGGTGGGAGGGTTCGGAGGACTCATTGGTGGGAGGGGCGGTTGTGCTAAGAGGGGGTGACAAGCAGCTTTGAAGGGCAGATAAGATAGGATAGAAAGTAAGTGGGAGGGTGAGGTCTCCCCGAGTCTCCCAGCTCTATGCCAGCTCATTGAATGTGGTGCCAGGTGTCCCAATCCAAGAGGTCAACAGAGGTGATCCAGGGGGCCACACCCAGAATGACCCCTCCCACCCCCAGAACTGAGCTACCTATTTATCTGTAATTTCTAGGCCTTGGCTCTGAAGGAGACATTTTAGTGCTTTAAGTGCAGGCTCATTTTGCTTAGAAGTTGCACTTCCCATCGTAGGGGTCACTCACCCTGAATGGCCACTTAGCCTCTCCCTGATGGGTCCGCTCAGCAAGCCCCACATTGGGCGCCAGATGTGGGGGTTTCAACACCACACAAGGGCCGGGGGAGAGGAAAGGTGAGCGTGTGGCTGGGCCCCCTCATCCCAAGAGTAACAGACCCAGCCAGGAGTCTGTCGAAGCAGGAACTCACTTTATTCAGGAAGTACAGAAGCTTATATAGGGTAGAGGGGCAATGTGGCAAGGAAGGGAGAGCAGGCAATTTGACATGTGTACATAAGTGAGCATTAAGCCAATCAGCAAGATGTCCATGCAGGCAGGCACAGGGCACTCACAGCAATAGTATTGGGATTGCATGCCATCCACGAGGGTGGAAATGGCTTGGCCCAATCATCTTCCTTGGTAAACACCAGAGGTGGCCACCCCCGGGACTTCCAGCGGGTGACATCTTAGATGTCATCCCACAGTTCATGGTTTCAGAGGTTCTGGTCCATTGTTGGCAAGCTCCAAGGCAGAGAGACATGGTAGAGGGTATGGTGGAGGAAAGCTGCTCACGTAATGAAAACCAGAAAGGAGAGAGAACTAGAAAGAAAGGGGTGGGGTGACAACATAGCCTTGATCCCAGTGACCTGCTTCACCCAATTAATCCTCATTTCCTAATAAACCTATTTGGCTAATGAATTTATCAGTGTATTAATTCCATTCGATGAAGTTAGACCCTTCATGATCCAATCCCTTTTTCAAAAGCGTCACCTCTGGACACACGAGTCTAATGGGGGACATTGTAGAATAAACTATAACAAATGATTTATTCTATATATCTGCTCCTTTTGTCCATTGATCTGTAGTCTCCCAATTAACCCACTGTCTCCAACATTAGAAACCACTGTTTTATTCTGTATATCTATATGTCTGATTTATTTGGGGTACTAGGAGTGCCAGGGGCACTCTAACACTGAACTACATCCCCAGCATCCCCAGTCCTTTTTAATTTTTATTTTGAGGCAGAATCTTGCTCAGTTGCCCAAACTGGCCTCTAACATACTATCCTCCTTTCAGCCTTTTAAGTAGTGTATATTTGGTCTTTTAAAAATATCCCACACATAAGTGAGATCATGCAATATTATTCTGTTTCTGGCTTATTTCAGTGAGCATAATGGCCTCAAAGCTTGTTTATATTGTGGCAAATGGCAGGAATTATTTCTGCTGTAGGACTAAATAATATTTTATTGTCTATCTGTACCATACTTTCCTTATGTATTCATTCCCCTGTGAAAAATTATTATTTTTTATATCTTGGCTATTGCAAATAATGGTGCAATGAACATGGGACCACAGGTATTTTTATGAGGTAGCTGTTTTACTTTCTTTGGGTATATCTATCTATCCATCTGGGTTATATGGCAACTTTATTTTTAGTTACTATAGAAACCTCCATACCCCAACTGGCTGTCCCAGTTTACATTCCCATCAGCAGTAGCTCGTTTCTCTACTCCCTTGCCAGTATTCATTATCTTTTGAATTTTGGGGAATAGCTATCCTAATGAGTCGTGAGGCACTATCATACAGTGCTTTTGTTGCCTACTTTCATGTATTCCTTGGAGAAATATTTATTCAGGTTTTTTGCTCATTTTTAATTCTTTGGTTTTGCACTGTTGAGTTGTATGACTTCTTTATAAATGTTGGATATCAACCCCTTAACAGAGATATATGGATTGCATATACTTTTTCCCAACTCACAGGAGACTGTTCTATATTTGTTGATTTGCTGTACAGAAACTTTTATTTTAATATAATCACATTGATGTATTTTATTTTTTGTGATCTGAGCTTTTTTCCATTTTATTAATATGTATATGTGCAAAATTTAAGGTTTACAATGGAGTTGAGCATTTTGTGCACATATGTATCTTGTCAAGGTGACAAGGACTTTCCCACTCTTTTTCTGTCCCTCTCCCACCCCTCCCCTGCCTCCCTCTTTCCCCACCCTACCCCTCTGTTTTACTTTGTTTTTGATATGACATCCTAAAAATCATTGCCACAGCCTGTGACCAGGACGTTTTTCCTGTATGTTCACCCAGGAATTTTATAGTTTCTGGTCTTAGATTTTGGTCATTTATTCATTTTGAGTTGATTTTTGTCAATGTCATAAAATAAGGGTCTAAGTTCATTCTCTTCTATGGAGAATTTTATCCCAGTACTATTTACTGAACAGACCAATTTCCTCATTTTTGTCCTCTTGGTGGCACTGGCAAAAATTAGTTGACAGTATATATTTGAATATATTTCTGGTTTTTAAATTCTGTCCTATGCTCCATGTTTCTGTTTTTTATGCCAGGACCTGTGGTCCCCAGTACCTTTGTACTGTAATGTTAAATCAGTAAGTGTATTACCTCCACCTTTGTTTTCTACTCTTGAATTATTTTGACTACTTGGAATCTTTTGTGGTTTCATGCAAATTTCAGGTTTGTGTTTTCTATTTCTGTGAAGAATGCCACTAGGATTTTTTGGGGGAATTATGTTGGATCTATATATTGAGTAGTTTGGATATTTTAGCAATATTAATTCTTTAGTCAGTAAGCACAAGATATCTTTCATTTATTTGTATCTTCAGTTTCTTTTCATCAGTGTTTTACGGTTTTCAACTATAACAGTTCTCACATTTCTTATGTTAAATTTATCCCTTTGTTCCTTTATATTATAAACGGGATCATTTTTTGATCTTTAAAATTTAGGTTGCTACTTATGTATAAAAATGCTATTGATTTTAGTTCCGGTCAAGATGGCCACTGAGTAATGGCACTCCACAATGTCTCCTCATCAAGTCATTTAAAAAGTCAAGAAGAAAGTTAGAAAAAGCATGCTTGGTGTAGCTAGGAAAGAGAGGAGCATCCCCAAAAACTGAAAGACGAACTCTGAAGGACCATCGAAACTGGAGGTTGTGGGGGGGGGTGGGGTGGGGAATCCCTGCGGTTAAAGAAATGGCCTCAGCCAGCTCCAAACGGCAGGCAGCTGCAGACAGAGGAAAGCGACCAGGGACCTGAACATCGGAGGGAGTGGAACTGGGAGAGAATGGAGCTGGGAGAGAACGGAGCACACAACAACGGGAGAGGAGGCTGCGGGTGGGTCTGAAATCCTGCAGTCACATCAGCTGAGGAGGAAAACAGCTGACTCAGCATTGTCCCAAGCCCCCGGCATCCACAGATCACAAACAAGGTCCGGAGGCCAGAACCTCAGCCCAAGATAAGCGCGGACCCAGATAAGTGGGAATTATTGGCAGCGGGCAACCCCAGCCTCAGTAGCACCAACCCGCGGGTGTGTGTACTACAAACACAGCGAGGGCTCCCCCTAGAAAAGGCCCTGGGATCGCAGATCAGAAACGGGGCTCAACAGCCGTCGCAGGCAGTGACGTCAGCAGGAGCCATTTTCTTCCCTGCTCAGCAGAGACAGTCAGAGGTAGCAGAACCATGGGGAAACGTAGTAACAAATCTTATACAAAAAGATTTGACTCCCCAGGGGAGGGTACAAGGGGTGCCGAAATTGCAGAACTCAAAAAACCGATGGGCAGGAGTGATGGTGATTTCTGGGCCCAGATAGCCAGTGAAATAAAGCAGGAATTAAAGCAGAAATTATTAAAGCAGGAAGCAAACCAGGAAGCAAACCAGGAAATAAAACAGACAGAGCAACAGCTACAACAACACTTAGCTAAGCAAAAAGCAAGCTTTGAAAAGAAATTAGAGGAGACCAAAGAAGAAATGGGGAAGCGTGGTTACAAATCTCCTACAAAAAGACCTGAAACCCCAGGAGATGATATCAGGGTAAATAAAGATGAATATGGCAAAAATGATGGCAATTTCTGGGCCCAGAAATTCAATGAATTAAAGCAGGAATTAAAACAAGAAATAAAGCAGACAGCAGAAGAGCTACACCAATACATAGATAAGCAAAAAGCGAGCCTTGAAAAGCAGCTAGAGGAGACAAGAGAAGAAATATACCAGAAGATAATGAAGACAAAAGAAGAAAATAGAGAAGAACACAGCAGAGATATAGAAAAATTAAATGCAGATATTCAGGAAATGAAAAACACACAGGTAATAATAAGCAACCACTTTAAACAACTTCAGGATAGAATGTCAGACCTAGAAAATAAAGTGACTAAGCTGCAACATACAGGCCATGAAGAACACAAAGCAAATAAAGAAAGTGAATCATTGCAATGGCTGATAGACGATTCAAGGAGAAACAACCTCAGAATTATGGGAATCGAGAACACTGAGGACAAAACAAAAGGCTTAAAGAACATGTTTAATGAAATAATGGAAGAAAATTTCCCAAATTTAAGAAAAGAAATGAACGTGGAACTATTGCAGGCATATAGAACACCAAACAACTTTGATCAGAAGAGATCCTCATCACGACACATCATAATTAAAATTCTAGAAACCCAACACAAAGGGAAAATACTAAAAGCGGTAAGAGAAAAACAGAAGGTGACCTACAAAGATAAGCCCATCAGGATAACGCTGCCAAACTCTAAAAGCAAGGAGATCGTGGCACAATGTCATCCAAGCACTAAAAGAACATAAATGCCAACCAAGACTGCTATATCCAGCAAAATTATCTTTTAATTTTAAGGGAGAACTTAAAACTTTCCATGACAGAGAAAGCTTAAAGAAATTTGCAGCCACTGAACCAATATTGCAGAAAATACTTAAAGGAAACCTGGAAAATGAAAGGGAGACCAGCGACACCAGTGACCCCAGAGAAGAGACGACAACAGCTGGAGGAGAATGAGCTGAGAAAAAAAGTATATTGGTAATGAATGAAATATGAGTAAATAAGATGTGAAAGTTAAGAAGGAATTCTGAAATAACTAAATTTGTCTTCATGTCTGTCACTTTAAGTATATTTATGTGGTATAGATTTGACTTCATTTAATGTAGCAATGTGATATAGTTTTAACTTTGTATTGTTGTAGCAATTTGCTTATCAGGTCACTAATGAAAGTTTATCCTAAGGAAACTGATTGATGTAAAGATAACCTTGTGAATGGACAAATATGCACCTTCCAGTATTCAGATAAGGCAATTGAATTTTCTGTATCTATTTATTTTTTCTCCTTCCCAAATTAACTAGTCTTTTGAACTACATGCTTATAGTTATTTTCTAATGGGAACTGGTGGGTAAGGCCAGGTGTAACAATAACAACAAAGATATAGGAAAATATGGGGAAAAAAAACTTTTGGTGAATATCCTAATAAAGGGATTGGTTGGATTCAGAGAAGAAATATCAAGATCTAACTACTGTGAACCCATTAGAGGAATAGGAAGCTGGGGTAGAGTGGTGACTTAAGTGAAATGGCTTAGGTGCAGAAGATTAATATGTTAAACACTGTATGGTTTCTCGGACTTGGAAGACTCGGAACACAGACATTCTTTGGAACCATACGAAGTGATAGCCAGAGCCGAGGGAAGGGGCAGGGAGGGGGTGGGAGGGTAGAAAATGGGAAGGGATTGTAAAGTCGATGTGATACATAGATGTATGAAACACCCAAATTCATTGTAAATACTATGTATTACATATTTATATTAATAAAAATAGTGGGAAAAATGCTATTGATTTTAGTATGTTAATTCCACATTCTGCAATTTCACTGAATTCATTTACTAGCTGTAACAGTTTTTTGAGAGGTAATCTGGTTTTAATTTTTTCTTACATATAAGGTCATGTTATCTGCAAATAGAGAATGTTTTACTTCTAATTTTTTCTTTTTGTTTTTTGTTTGGTTGGTTTTGTTTGAGACAGGGTTTCATTCATTAGTCCAGGTTGGTCCTGAACTTACTATCACTCTGTAGCCCAGCTGGCCTTGATCATTCCTTTCTAACTGGATGCTTTGTGTTTCTTGTTTGACTGCTCTTGCTTGTACTTCTCATACTCCTTTGTGTAGAAGTGGAGAGAGTGGCTATCCATGCCATGTGTTAGATCTTAGTAGAAAAGATTTCAGTTTACCCCATAGATTATGTTAGCTATGAGTTTTCTGAAGTAGCCTTAATTATGTTGAGAAACTTTTATATGTAAACTTCTGAAATTTTTTTAATCAGGAAAAGTTGTTGGATTTTGTCAAATGCTTTTTGTGTTGATTGAGATGATCATTTGGTTTTATATTTCATTTTATTAATGTGTGATATGCCACTTTTTTGCATGTTTTTAATCATGTTGTACCAGACTTGCATGCCAGAGATAAGTCACACTTGGTCATGATGTGTTGTTGTATTTATTTTGGAGATTTTTTTTTCTGAGAACGTTTTATATCATGTTCATCAGAAAATTTCATGAAGGTGCTTCTGGCTTCTTAAAATGTGTTTGGAAGTATTCTAGAGAGAATTCTTCTTTTTGGAAGAGTTTAAGAAACAATGTGTTATTTCTCTTTGAATGTTTGGTAGAACTCAACTGTGAAGCCATCTGGTCCTGGGCTTTTCTTTGTTGGATGATTTTCAGTTACCTTTTTTGTCTGAGGATCAAGCTCAAGGCCTTCAGATATCCCTAGCCCATTGTTTAGTTTTGATTTTGAGACAAGGTCTCCTTAAGTCACTGAGTTAACCAGGCTGTGCTGCAACTTGGAATCCTCCTGCCTCAGCCTCCCAGAGTGCTGGTGTTACAGGCTTGTGCCAGTAGGCTAGGCTTTAATTACTTCTGTAGTCTGCTTGTCATTGGTCTGTTCAGGCTTTATATTTTCTTGACTTAGTGTTGGTAAGTTGCATTTTTCTATGAATTAATCCATTTCCTCTAGGTTATCTAACTTGTTGGCATATGCTTATCCTAAAAGTCCGTTATGATCTTTTTATTTCTGATGTGCTTTTGTATTTTTATTTTTTTACTCTTTTTTCCTTAAACTAGTTATGAGTTTGTCAGTTTAGTTTTTTTCTGTCAAGGAACAACTCTTAGTAGTTTTATTCTATCTCTTTATGCTATTTCTGATTTATTTTGGTTTTCATTTTTATTATTTCACTCCTAAATTTGAATTTAGTTTCATTTGTAATTTTCTTGATATGTATTGTTTGACTATTTATTGAGACCTTTTTAAATTTCATCTGCCAACAAAAATAGACATCTATTTCATTTCCAGCCCATCTTTGTTTTTTAATTTTCTTTTCTTTCTTTTCTTTTCTTTTCTTTTCTTTTTTTTTTTTTTTTTTTTTTTTTTTTTTTTTTTTTTTTTTTTTTTTTTTTTTTTTTTTTTTTTTTTTTTTTTTTTTTTTTTTTGAGACAATGTTTTGCTCTGTAGTTCAGCTTGTCCTGAATTTACTATGGAGCACAGGCTGGCCTTGAACTCAAGCAATCCTCTTGCCTCAGTCTCCTGAGTGCTGAGATTAAAGGTGTGCACCACCACACCCCATTTATGTGATGCTGGGGTATTGAACCCAGGGCCTTGAGCTTACTAGACAAGCACTTTAAAGTCCAGTCTATCTTCATCTGTAAAAAAATTTTTTCTTCTCTTATTATGTCGGCTAGCATTTCTATTATGATGTTGAAAGAATGGTAAGAAAGGACATCTTTGCCTTACTCCTGATTTTACTAGGAAAGTTTCTAGCTTCTTAACATTAAGTTGTGTGCTACCTGTAAGGTTTTTTTTAAACTTTCTTTCTCAAGCTGAAAAATACCCCCTCTCTTTAGTTTGATGAATCTTTTTCATAATCACATAATGAATTTTGTCAAGTAATTTTTCTGTATGTATTTGTATTATCATGTGATTTTTTTCCATTAACCTAATCTAATGTTATAAATTACATTAATTTATTTTAGAATCTTGAATAAGTCTTGTATAACTGGGATAAATTTCTTAGATTGTGACATATACTTATTTTTATACATTTTTGGATTTGATTTGTTAATATTTTATAAAGGGGTGTGTGTGTGTGTGTGTGTGTGTGTGTGTGTGTGTGTATGTGCCACTGGGGATGAAACCCAGAACCTTCTTGCTGAGCTGTATCCCTAGCCCACTTTTTAAATTTTTTAAATTTTATTGTGGTAAAAGAAAACCTCATATGACATATTTAACATTTTTTTGTACATACAAGAATTCCAAATTCTGTAACGCATTAGAACCATGGGGTTTGGATAATCAGTGAGTGTCTATGTCCACCCCTTTTTCACACACCACTCTTCACTGTCAAATAGTAGAGATTGCTCAAAGAGTAACCACTTTTTAAATTTTGATTTGGAGAGATTGTCTCACTAAGTCACTGAGTTTCCCAGGCTGTGCTTAAACTTCTGATCTTCTTCTCTCAGCTTCCCAGCCTGCTAAGATTACTGGCCTATTCCACCAGGCTTTGCAGGGCTTTTGTATTTACATTGGACTATAGTTTTCTTTTTCTGAAATGTCTTTAGCTTTGATATTCATTGCCTCTATTGCATACAAGAGATAAACTTTTGTACTATTTCTTTGTTAAATATTTTCTAGAAACCATCAGGAAACACATCTAAACTTGGTGGTGCTTATTTGCAAGGTTGTTAATTATTTGTGCCATTTCTTTATTAGATATTAGCCAATTCAGGTTGTTTCTTTTTATGTGGATTTATATCGTTTAAGAAATTGGTTTATTTTACCTTAGTTGTCAAATTTCTGGTCATAGAATTTGTTTAACACATACCCTTATTATTATTTTATGAGTACAGTATTCAT
Source organism: Ctenodactylus gundi (assembly GCA_004027205.1). NCBI lineage: Eukaryota > Metazoa > Chordata > Mammalia > Rodentia > Ctenodactylidae > Ctenodactylus > Ctenodactylus gundi. Next base: position 15,003 of record PVKB01002954.1, read on the forward strand.
AGAACACCCTCTTTCTTTTTTTTGATGTTAATAATGTATATCATCTCTTTTTTTCCTGGCCCAATTGTAGATTTATCAATTATATTCATCTTTTTTTAACCCAGCATTTTCAAAGAATCAGCTTTTCAAAGAATCAGTTGATTTTGTTTCTTTATTGATTTTGCTTTTAATTTTATTGATTTAGCTTTCTGTATTTACATCTACACACATTTTTATACATGAGTATTATAGATTAAGCCTTATATGTAGTTTAGTTTGAATTTAGTTTGCTTTTCTTTTTCTAGTGTGGTAAGTTGGAAGTTTAATTATTAATTTATTGCTATGAATTTCCCTCAAAGAACTGCTTTTGGTGTATTTCACAGATTTTGATAAATTTAATTTTAATTTTCACTTAGTTTCAAAACATTTTAAATTTTTCTCAACATTTCTTCTTTGATCTACATGTCATTTAGAAACATGTGATTTAATATCCTAAGGATGTGGAGGCATTTTCCAGATATTTTTCTGTAAGTGACTTCTTGTTTAATTCTGTTGTGATCTGAGAGCAGATACTGTGTGATTTCTATTTTAATTTTGTTCATGTAGTGTTTATGGTTTGTAATGTGATGTATCTGGGAAAGATCCCATGTAAGTTTGAGAATTCTGCTATTAATGGATGAGGTACTGTATTATGTTCAGTTTATTGATAATGCTACGAAGTTCAACCATGTCCTTGCTGACTTTCTGACTATTGTATCTGTTACTGAGAAGGGTACTGAAATCTTTCTTTTACTCTCAAGTTTTATTGAGGTAAAATTGATAAATAAGAACTTAAGTAACTAAAGTGTGCAATAGGATTTGATATACTATACATTGTAAAATGGTTATCACAATATAATTAACCCATCTGTTACCTCATAATTTATCTTTGTTTTGTGTGTATAGTGAGAATACTTACATTCCATATGTCTTAGTTACTTTTTCATTGCTGTGACTCAATACCTGACACGCACAAATTTAGGAAAGGAAAGGTTTATTTTAGCTTACAGTTTCAGATGGTCACAGTCCATTCAGGGGCGGCCAGCAGCAATTGAAGTACATGGCAGAGGCAGAAAGGTGGAGGCAGCTTCTCAGGATATCACAGACAGGCAGGCAAGTGAGACTAATCAAGACTAGTCCAAGTCCCAGTCTTAGTCTCTCCTGCATCTGGGTATCGAAGGTGTGGCCACTACACACCTTTAGTCTTAACTCACATGCCTTTAGTCTTAAGTCACATGCCCTTAGTCTTAACTCACACGCCCCTAATCCCAACAACTGCAGTCCACCCCTCCAGGCCAGACCCCAATCCACCAACATTACATGGCTCCATAGACAATCCATAACATTAAAATACATGAGACTTTTGGGGGACATTCCAGATCCTAACCACAACACCATACTCTTAGCACATTTCAAATATGTGATATGTTATAGGACTATGTTATACTTTAGATACCTAAACTTGTTATGACTGAAAGTTTGTACCTTTTACCTACATTACCCATTCCCCCTTTGCAGCTCCAAACAATCAATATTCAACTCTGCTTCTATGAGTTTGACTTTTCTACATATAAGTAAGAACATGCAAATCATTCTTTGGCTATTTCACTTAGCATAATGCCAGTAGATTCATCCACATTGTCACAAATGACAGGGTTTTTCTCTTTTAATGACTCACTATTTCATATTTTCTTTATTCACTGATTTGTTGATGGACCCTTAGGTTTTTTGTATCTTGACTATTATAAAGTCTTTCAACTGCATTTAACACTTTATCCTTGCCCTTTAATTTTCACCAATCAATTGAGCAATTGATTCTTCAAGGGATTAATTCTTGCATATTTGAGAAAAATGTTGAATATAAGTACAATATTATTTTAATCCTAGTTTCAGTGAGCAAGACAAACATGTAAGAAAATCAGAAAGCAGCATACATTAAACGCCAGAAAGTCAATTCTTTCAAATTCAATTCTTTTAACTATGTCAAGTTAAATTCTCAAAATTTATAGACTTAGGCTTTCAAACTATACCTAAGATATATAATAAATAGCCACCCATTAGATCAGTTTGGATAATTTATATATTCTGAAGCCTTTGACTCTGGCCTTATTTTCTGTTTTTACAACTTTTCTGTTATACAACTTTAACTTAGGCAGTACTAAAGTTATTTCATCTTGGGATGATCTGAGACAATAGGTCTTTTGAATGCTCCTGTTATAATATGCCGAAGCCAGCTTAGAATTTTAGTACCAAGGTATATCTTAATAATCTCATGAGCTTTATCTTTTGTTGTGTTATTTTAACAGTAAAGATAAATCAAATAGTATTGATATGTCTTATCTTCTGTAGTCATCTTTGTGTAATTTGAAAATCCTTATTATTTATAACATTTACTGTATGATTTATTTTTTTTTAATCTTTTCAAGAATTACTAGTGGTTATATTACCAACCAGTAAATAATCTGTCTAATCTATAATTCTTTATTTCTCAAAGACAAGAATGGAAAAAGAACTCATTTTCTGGTTTAAATTAGTCGATTGAATAGACAAATAATTTCACTTCTTTTTCTGGAAGTTGGAAAATAATGGTAGTAAACTGAAACCATATTCCAGATTCTTCTTATATAAGGAGGATGTATTATAGTAACCTGGGAGTCATTTCTTCCTCTCCTCCATCAGAACCATAAAGAGACTTCAATCTTAGTTTTACCAGTCAAGCTGTGGCAGAAGTAATAGGACTAAGTATATTTGATGGGGTCAGTATACAAAACAGCTATGCTGGTTGTCCCACCCATGTCTTCTCCCAAGTGAAATGGGCTGAAGGAGAACACTGAGGTATATATGTCCACTCGGGTGAGGAGACTTCAGACAACTCTTTTCCTAAAGAAATGATATAAAGTTAGGACTTCTAGGGATGGAGTACTGGCACAGTAGTCAAAAGCGCTTGCCTACAAGCACAAGGCCCTGCGTTAGATTCCCCAGCACCACAGAAAGCTGGGCATGGTGGTGCAGGCTTGTAATCCCAGCACTCGGAAAGATGAGGCAGGAGAATTTCTGTGAATCCAAGGCCAGCCTGGACTACATAGTGAGTTCAAGACCCAGCCTGGGCTATAGAATGACACCCTACCTCAAACAAAAATTAGGGCTTCTAACATGATTGTTAACACTGAATGAGGAATCAGCACACTTTCTATCAAGTGGCAGATGGTAAACATTTTAAGATTTTTCAGGCCATACAACGTTATGATTTCAGTCTAAATTAATGTTACTATGGTGAAATACCAACAACTTGTTACTTTATAGACAGTAGAAATTTACATTCATGACACCATTATAAATTTAACACATTGGTTAAAATTATACCACATATGTAATAGTGCAGTAGCTATACAACATGGATGAGCTGTTTAGTAAGCTATATTTTCTAGGTTTGTGAAAGTATATTCTATGATGTTTCCACAAAGACAAAAATAATGTGTCTTTTTGATGATAAGTGATACATGACTAAATTCCTTACAAGGTAGAGTCATGGAAATCCACGATCAAGGTGCCAGTAGGTTCAGTGTCTGGTGAGGGCTGTTCTCATCTTCTAGGAGTGGTTGAATGCAATATCCTCACATGGTGGTGCTCCTTTTACAAAGAGGCCTAGTCCCATTAAAAAGGGATGAGACCTTGTGACCTAAGTACCTTCCCAAAGTGCATTGGATATAACTTTTCAACATGAATTTCATGTGAGGTACAAACATTAAAACCATGCAAGTTTATGTGGCATATTCCTGTATGTTTTTTCCATTTTATTTACTTTTTTATTAACATATTACATCTTGATCATTTTTACTTCTCTTTCCCCTGCCAGTCCCCTCACTTCTCCCCATTCCATCTCCCCCTCCACAAAGTCTATATTCTTCCATCTCTTTTACATTTTTATGGTTTGGTTCTCTCATATTAGGGAAATCATATGATATTTAACCTTCTATGTCTGATTCATTTCACTTAGCATAATGGTCTCAAGGTGTATCTGTTTTCCTACAAATGATTCAAATTTATCTTTCTTTATGACAGAATATTGCTCCATTGTGTAAAATATCACATATTTATTCATTCGTCTGTTGGTGAACATATTGGCTTCTTCCAAGATTTGACTATTATAAACTGTGCTGCTATAAACATGGGTATGCTTATATCACACTCTTGTATGATGACTTTAACTTTTTTTTGGAAATAGGGTCTCAGTGTGTAATCCAAGCTGGTCCTGAGCTCACTGAGTAGCCCAGGCTGGCCTCAAACTCACAACAATCCTCTATATTCCCACCATTTTTATTAATATGCAATACATATGCAATACATAATGTTTACAATGAACGAGTATTTTGTGCATGTATATATCACATCAACTTTACAATCCCTTCCCATTTTTGACCCTCCCACAGCCTTCCCAGCCCCCCAGCTCCCACTGTCATACCATGTGGTTCTATAGAATGCGTATATTCTAGGTTTCCCAAATCAGAGAAACCATACATTACTTAACATATTTAATTTTCTGCGTCTGACTCATTTCACTCAAATCAGCACTCTATCTCAGCTTCATACCCCTGGAATGGGTTGCAGTGGTCAAATCTTGATGCCTCTTCTCTGAGTCCAGCAGAGCCCTTTATTGGGATATTTGCCAAAAGTTCATTTTTCTTCTATATTTTGCTATAACTTTGTTGAGATTCTTTAGCCTGGCCTCACCCACCAGTCCACATAAGAAAAGAACTATAACAGTGATTGTAATTCATAAGGCTAGTAAATGTGAGAAAGAAAAAGAGAAAAGTTAAATGTCAAATGCCTTAGCTGAGTACTGAGAGGTAAATGTTTGTACCTTCAAAAGGTTATCATTACATCAATCAGTTTTCTTAGGATAAACTTACATCAAAGACCAAATAAGTGAATTGCTACAATAAATGAATTTAAGTCTATATCAAATTGCTACATTAAATGAACTTAAATCTATATCACATAATTATGCTTAAAGCAATAGATATCATGTCATACTCAGTTATTTCAGAATTGTTTTAATTTTCATAACTTATTTACTCACATTTCACTAATTACTAACATTTTGCTAAATTTGTTTTATAATTTTATCTACCTATCCATCCATGAATTTCTGCATACATATTTTTAAAAGATTTTATGCCAATTCCCCATGTTGAATGTAATTATTCTGTCTTGCAAACTAATATATTATTACAAATAATAATTATTTGGGGAAATTTCACAGATTTTTTAAAACAGCTGGTACTTTAGTAGAAGTGTATCAATCAAAAGACTCAAATACCAATGTATTTTCTCTTTAAATGTTCCCTTTCCTCCATGATTTTTGGTGCTACTTATATCTCTGCTTCTCTCAAAGAGGATAAACTTACACCCAACATCAAAAAAGTGAATTGCTACATTAAACAAGCTTAAGCCTATATTAATTTTCTACAGTAAATGAACTTAAATCTCCATCACATAGGTATACTAAAGTTAAGGCAATAGAGAGGTATGCTTAGCTACTTCAGATTTTTTTTTTAGCTTTCATAAATTGTTTACTTACATTTCACTAATTATTAACATTTTGACAGATTTTGCAACAATCCTCTTTCTTCATCCTCCCAAGTGCTGGGATTACAGGCATGTACCACCATGCCCAGCTTATGTGAAGTTGTGAAATCAAATGCAGGGCCTTGAGCTTGGTAGGCGAGCATTATAATTGCTGTGCTGTTCTTCCAGCCTTGACTTTAACTCTTTTGGGAAGATAACCACAAGATTGGGACATCTATTTTCAGGATTTTTTTTTTTTGAGGAATCCTCTACTATTTTACCAGTTTATAGTCCCACCAGTACTGTAGGAGGATTTCTTTTCTCCTACAACTTTACAAGCATTTGTTGTTTTTTGAATTGTTAATACTAGCCATTCTTATTGGAGTGAAATGGAACCTCAGTGTTATTTTGATTAGCATTTCTCTAATAGCTAATGATGCTGAACATTTTTTCCTATACTTATTGGCCATTCAGACTTCCTGTGAGAACTGTCTATACATTTTACTTGCCCATTTTTTGATTGGGTCTTTTATTTTGTGAGAGACTGATTTTTTTCAATTCTTTGTGTATTCTTAATATTAGTAGTCTTCTGAGGAATAGCTGGCAAAAATTTTTTTTTCCCTTTCCATTCATTCTCTTTTCTGTGTGTTAACTCTTTCCTTTGGTGTGCAGAGCTTTTAAACTTGATATAATCCTATTTGTTGGTTCTTGGTATTATCTCATGTGCTTTGGGTGTTTTATTGAGAAAGTCTTGCCTACACCTATGTCTTCAAGGGTTTTGCCTAAATTTTCTTCCAATGAGTTTATTGTTTCCATTATAATGTCTAAGTCTTTGATCCATTTTTGTTTGATTTTGGCACATTGTGAAAAATGTGGGTCTTAGTTTCGTTCTTCTGCATGTGGCTAGTCAGTTTTCCCTGCATCATAAAGAGCTTATGATCACTCCAGTGTATGTTTTTTGACCCCTTTGTTGAAGATCAGATGGCTGAAGACACTGAGTTGTCTCAACATCCCCATGGATTCATCAGACTGTTTTTGTGACAATACCATGTGGTTTTTAATCACTGTTGCTTTGTAATATAACTTGATGTCTGCTATTGTGATCCCTTCTGCTTTTGTTTTATGCTTAGGATTTTTTTTTGTTATTCTGAGTCTCTTCTGGGTCCATATAAAATTTCACATCTTTTTTCTAGTTCTGTGGTAAATGCTGTTGGTATCTTGGTTGGGATTTCATTGAGTCTGTGTATGTCAGTTTTAGTAGTATGGCCATTTTCACAATATTGCTCCCACCTGTCCAGGAATAGGGAATGTCTTTCCATCATCTAATATTCTTCTAAATTTCTTTTTTCAGAATACTATAATTTTCAGTATAGAGTTTCTTAGTTAGGTTAATTCTTAAGTATTTATTTTTCTTTGAGGTGACTCTGAATGGGATTGTTTTCCTGATCTCTGGTCTGTGTTTTCATTATTGCTGTGGAGGAATACTGTAATTTTTATGTATTGATTTTATACCCTGCATCATGGCTGAATTTGTTAGTTCTAAGATTCTTCTGGTGGAGTTTTTGGGATCCGCTACGTATAGGGTCATGTAATCCATCAATAACGGTAGTTTAACTTCTTTCTTTCCCCTGGATATTCCCTTTATTCTATTCTCTTGCCCACTTGTTCCAGCTAAGGTTTCATATGCTATGTTGGATAGAAGTGGTGGGAGTGGACACTATGATCTTGTTCTTGATTGGAGGAAAACTGCGTTTTAAGTTTTTCCCCATTTAGTATGATGTTGGCAGTAGGAATGTTATAAATTGCTTTTTTCATCTTGATGTAAAATACTTCTGTCTTAGTTACTTTCTTATTGCTGGGACAGAATACCCAATATCTGCAGCTTTAGGGAGAGAAGATATATTTTAGCTTATAGTTTCAGAAGGTTGCAGTACATTCATGGGTGGGTGTCTGGAAAATGGTGGAATCACATTGGTGGGGCGATGGCCAGGGCTGGAAGTGGAGAAAAAGCTTCTCACCGCATGGCATAACAGTACCAAGTCCAAGAGAAAGGGTGGAACCAGCACATACCCCTCTAGGTCAAGTCCCTAGCATCCAGCCTTTCCAGTCAGACCCCATCTCCCAACAGTACACAGCATTAATAGGTACATGAGGCTTTTCAGGGATGCTCCAGATTCAAGCCACAATACCTTCTGTATCTATTTTCATCAGAATTTTGATCAGGAAGAATTGTTGTATTTTGTCAAAGGCTTTTTCTGCATTTATTTAGATGATCATGTGGTTTTTGTCCTTTGTTTGTTAATTCGGTATATAACATTAATTGATTTAAGTATGTGGAACTAGCCTTGCATCCCCAAGATAAAGCCAACCTGGTCATGATGCATGATCTTTTAAATAATTTGTTGCATTCCATTTGCAAGTATCTTATGAAGGATTTTTGCATGTTTAAGGAAATAGGCCTGTAATTTCCTTTTTTTGTTGTTGTGTCTATCTGGTTTTGGGATCAAAGTGATACTAGTCCAGGAAAGAGTTTGGCAGTATTTCCTCTCTTTCAGTTTCATGGAGAAGTTTGAGAAGCATTGGTGCCAGCTGTTCCCTAAAGTTCTGGTAGAATTCTGCATTGAATACAGCAGGTCCTGGGCTTTTCTTTGTTGGTAGACCCTTTACTACTTCCCGAATTTCATCCCTGGTTATTGCTTCATTTAGTGTTTTTGTATCTTCTTGGTTCAATTTTGGTATATCACAAGTGTCTAGGAATTTATTCATTTCTTCTGAGTTCTTGAATTTATGGGAATATGGGTTTTTGAAGCAGTTTCTTATAATCCTTTGGATTTCAACAGTATCTGTTGTGATTTCACATTTTCCATTTCTGCTTTGATGTGTATTTTTTTTTTTCTTTGAGTTTGGCTAGAGGTTTACCAGACTTACCCTTTCAAAGAACCAACTCTTTGATTGATTGATTTTCTGTGGGGGTTTTTGTTTGTTTCTTTCAATTTCATTAATATCTGCTCTGAATTTGGCTTGTGCTTGTTTTTGTAGGACTCTGCTCTTAGGAGATGAGGGCATGGTCTGGGGGGTTGGATTTATGGGCATGTGGTAGATTATAGGTGTGTGGTGGAAGACAAGTGTATAGTGTATTATAGATTACAAGTATGTGGTGGATTAAGGGCATAAATCTGGAAGGGGTGGAATACTGAGGCTGGATCTGGAAGGAGAGGATCACAGGGACAGGATCTGGAAGGATGTATGCTACTTCCTGTCTTCCTTAAAGGAGGACTTGACTTCCTTTTTGCAATGCTGTGAGGAACTTCCTCCAGCTCTACCTCTGTGCTGTGCATTCACCATTGCCAGATACCAGTGAATTGATTGTGACCTTCTGAAACTGAGTTAAAATAAACTTTTCTTCTCCTGATTAGTGCATGTTGGATATTTTATCACAGCAACAAAGAAGTAACTAAATCATATAGTATTAGTTTTCATCATTTTACCTTCAGTCTTTGTGCTTCTTTGTGGGCAAAGTGTGTCTCTTACAGACAACAAATGATTGAGTTTTGTTTTCTGATCTATTCTGACACTATGTGTCTTTTGATTGGCAAGTTAAGATCATTAGCATTGAGATAAATTGTTGTAAGATTTTTTATTGAATCCTGTTATTGTCCTGTTTTTGGTATTGGCTTGTCTTTCTCTCTCTTTCTCTCTTTCTTTCTTTCTTCCTCTTTCTTTCTTTTTTGTCATACTTACCTTTTGGTATTTCCTTTCCTCTTTGTTCTTTGGTGCTGCTTTTCTCTGTGGAAACTCGCTAAGATTCCTTGAAGTATTTTCTGAATTGCTGAGCAAGTGGTTGCAGATTTCTTTAGGGTTTCTTCGTTGTGGAGTATTTTTACTTCTCCTCCTCCAATTTTCAGGAATGGCTTTACGGGATACCATAACCTGAATTGACATTTTTTTTTTTTTAAGCTAGAGAGATTTTGTTTGAGGCTTTCCTGGCCTTTAAAGATTACATTGAGAAATCTACAGTAATTCAAATGGGCTCGTCCTAGCAGAATAATGTCTGTTTTTCTCTTATAGCTTTTAATATTCTCTCTTTGTGTTGAATTTTTGAAGTTTTCATGATGTTGTGTCATGGTGAGGTTCATTTCTGGTCAAGGTTGTTTGGAGTTCTATAAGTTTCTTGCACCTGAATATCAATTTTTTCCCCTAGATTCAGAAAATTTTACCATGAGTTCAGTGAATAAAGTCTTTATACCTTTTGGGCTTTCATCTGCTCTTTCTTACCTTGCTCACTTCTTATTTTGGTGTCATGTCTGATTGTGGAATTAATTTCATCAACCTTGTATTCAAGGTCTAAAATTCTGTCCTTCCAATGTTTGAGCTTACTTCCCCTGCTTTTAAATGAATTTTTCATATTCCAAAATTCAGATAGATTTATTTTCAGATTTTCTATTTGTCTACCAAAATATTCCTTGCATTGTCTTGCTTATTTCAATTAGCTTATTTGCCTCTTCTATATATTCCGTTAACTTTGTATTCATAAAAAGAGATTTTATTTTTTAAATTTTTGTTTTGTTTTGTTTTGTTTTAAGACAGAGTCCCAATCTGTATTTCAAGCTGGTCCTGAGCTCACGACATACCCCTAGCTGGCCTCAAATTCATAGCAATCCTCCTACCTCATTTTCCAACTTCTAGGATTACAGGCAAGTATCAACGTATCCAGCTATTTTATGGTATAGGGAGATTGAATCTGGAGATTTGCACTTCCTAGTTATTGTGGTTTGGGTCTGGAATGTCCCCCAAAAGTCTCATGTATTTGGATGTTATGGTTTGTCTATGGAACCATGTGATATTAGGAGACTGGAGCCTGGTCGGGGGGAGGGGGGGATTACTGGTGTGTGGTGTATTATAGGTGTGTGGTAGAAGACAGGAATATGGCAGGTTGTAGATTGCAGGCATGTGGATTAGATTATGGGTGTGGATTAGGGGCTTAAACCTGGAAGGGGCAGATCACTGAGACTGGACCCAGAAGGGGCAGATCACTGGGATGGCACCTGGAAGGATAAATGTATCTTCTTTCCTTTCTTCTGGGGCTAGGCTTCCTGTTTGTAATGCTGTGAAGAGCTGCCTTCACCTTTACCTCCACCATTGCCAGCTGCCTATGAATAGACTGAGACCTTCTTTATGAGCCAAAATAAACTTTTCCTCCCCTACAGTATGGATGTTGGGTATGGAGTCACAGCAATGAAAAAGTAACTATGACACTAGGCAAGCAGTTTAATCACTGTAGTGAATTATTTTTAAAATAAATCTCTTTTTAAGATCACTGATCTTTACTTGCATTTCTTTAAGAACGTCTTGCTTGAACTGACTATTTGCAAACATCATCTGTTCTACTTGGTTTTTGACCTCCTTTACTGTGAGTTATACTATTTCAGGGCCCAAGACATTAGCTTCTGGGGAGGCAGGTGCTTTTGTATGCATCCTATTGCCTTGTCTTCCCAGGATTTTATTACTGAGGAAATTCACTTTAATGGCCTGCAGACAGGTTTCATCAAACAAGTATGAAGGTGCATCAGGGGAGCTGTGCTGAAGTAGGCAGAAGTCTGAAGACCTCTAAAGTTGAGCTTTCCCACCTGTCCTGTCTTCCCTTCTCTAACTGCAGGGCTGTCTCCCCTCTGAGGCGCTGTCATTACCACCCAAACAGTTCAGGAGGTCAGCTGCCTTTCTCTCCTTTAGAAGCGGTCTCATGAGTCATTTCCTTCCTGGAATTGATTAAAAAGTCTCCTCAAAATCCCTGTTGTGTGGCTCATTTGTGGCTTCTTTTATCCTTAACAGTTTGGACTTTAGCTCTTTTCAAAATGGCAACTGCCTACATCACTCCATGTATTGCTGCAAAGTGCTGCTTACCCCAAGCAGGTCTGCTGAGCTTTGGAGACCTTTTTCATGGTGTGTTTGCAGTTTGCACTACCCACATACACAGTTCTAGAGGCTGGGGCTGCTAGCTGCTGTTAATTCACACAGCTTCCAGCTCTGGGCTTACCTTAGTCTTTGGATGCCAGTGGCTGCCAGCAAGTCACAGCACTTCCTAGGCATCCTGGGGAAGCTTCCAGGCTGGCATGTTCTTTAGTCTCTGATGTGTTTATAGTGTTTCCAACTTCCCTAGGGCATCCTTTCAATTCCTGGAGCTCCCTGCTCTTTCCAAGCTAATTTGGACAGGTAGTTTTTAACTATATCTCCTCTTATTTGGATGATTATGCAAGGAGCCCTGAAGTAAGACTCCCACTCAACTGTCATCCTCCTCCGAAGTCCCTGTATATTTTTCAAGTGTTAGTTTTTTGGAAGCCATTCCAGGCCTAGATGCATCCTGCACCTTGCCATCTGCCTTTCCTGGGTCCTTCCAAAGTCCTGGCAGCTAATGCACCCCAGCGAACTCACCAATAAGCCATCAGAGGCCTAGTTGTGTCCCACACTACCTGCTCCTGGGGCTTTCCAAGGTCTCAAAAGCTCGTGCACCCTAGTGAACCTGCCAAGAGGCCATTCCAAGCCTAGGTGCATCCTGTATCTTGCCACCGACCTCTTCTGGACCCTTCCATGGTCCTGGCAGTTCACTTTTGCCAGGGGCCCCCCCAGAAGCCACCTGAGGCCTAGGTGCTTCTCTCACTTTGCCACCCTCTCCTGAGGCCCTTCCAAGCCCCTAGGAGCTTATGTGCCTACAAGGACCCGCTTGGAATCCATCAAAGGCCTTGGTCTACCCAGCACTATGCCAGACCCACCCAGAGGTTGCACCAAGCCAAGGTCTGTTGGGTGCTGTGCAAGATCTCAGAGTGAAATTCTACTGGGCTCACCCATCCATCTAAAGGCTGCCAGGTCCAGTTGGAAATAATGAAAGGGCAAACAGGAAACCCTCAGGATCAGTAGCTGAGCAGAACTCACCAGACTGAGAGACCCAACACCTGAGGATATTTACATCCAAATAGTGCAGGGGAGTAACTAATTTGTTTTGTTTTGTTTTGTTTGATATTCTATGTTTTGATTTAGGTTCCATTGGATCTCGATGATGTTGTTGTAGTCATTGCTCTTCTGTTCTTGCATTTCTTTAGTTTTCTTTGGTTTAGGTTTCTACTTTTCCTAAAATTGACCAAGTTTCTTCAATTTTTTTCTTCTTTACTTTTTATACTCTTGTTACTTTTTTCCTTTCTTTCTTGTGCATGCCCCCTTTTCTCCCCTTTCACCTCCTTTTGTCTTCTTATTTGATAGTTTCTGAATCTTTCCCTCGATTAACTATCTAAGCATAGTATCATAAATATTTTCACAGATACCCTTCCCTTCACTGAAAGTCTCCCTGACTCGTACAAATCTAGCTTTAATAGCTCTTTCCTATCTTTTGGTCTCTGACAGGGAAAAGAATACTGACAGATCACTCACTATCATAGGAATATTTTTCTGCTTATCATCGTATATCTAAAGCTCTTATTGTCTGGGTTATATTATTGATATCAATAGTACACTTTAATAAGTCAATAATTGATTAAGTTATATATATAGTAAGGGTATATTGCACCTATTAATCTTGTGGGTAGAGTGGTTATGCTGTTAATTTAGCTACCCGTATCTGATAGTGATTATTAATATTGCATAGTATTATAATTTAAACCTTTATTCAAAGTCTGGATGTTAATATTTCTAAAGACCTCTATACCCAAGATATGCTAACAAATGACCTGGCTATAGACCATATGTAGTTTCATACTCTGTTTCTTCTCCACCAAAGAGTGCAGAAGATTAAGGTCTGAGCAAAAGTCTGGACAGTGAGAATACCTTCAAAATTAATAGCTAAACAAATTGAAAACAGTTCAAAATTCTAAAACTGGGATGAAATTCAAATAACACTTAAGGCAAATACAACAAATGTATTTCTGGAATAGAGAGTCCATCAATAATACCTGAACTTCAGCTCACTACAACAGAACCATGGGGAAATGAGGTACTAAGTCACCAACAAAAAAGCCTAATGCTCCAGAACCTGATACCAGGGATCTTGAAATAGTAAATCCAATAAAGATGACAATTTCTGGACCCAGAAGCTCACACAGGACATAAAAGAGATATACAGAGAGCTCAAACCAGGCATAAAAGAAATACAAAAACCCACTGACAACAAATTTGAGGAATTTAAAAAAGAAACAGATACTGAAGGCAGTTCAAGAAATCAGGTAACAACTCAGCCAAGATATAAAAACAATGAAAACTGAACTCAAGAGGTGAAAAACTCACAGGAAAAAATAAGTAACCAGCTTGACCATTTTGAGAACAGATTATCAGACCTGGAAGATAAAGTGGATAAGCCAGAACGTATGGGCAGTGAAGAATGCAAAAAACAGCAACAACAAGCAAACAAAAACAAAAAACCAAGAAGAAAATTGTTACAACAGCTGATGGATAACTCAATGAGAAACAACCTCAGAATTATGAGAGTGTAGGAGCAGAATGAGGACAGAATAAAAGGCTTAAAGGAAGTGTTGAATGAAATTATAGAAGAAATATTCCCAAATCTAAGAAAAGAAGTGAACATTGAACTACTTCAGGCATATAGAACACAAAACAACTTCAATCAGAAAAGAATATCCCCATGGCACATCATAATTAAAATCCTAGAGACCCAACACAAGGAGAGAATATTAAAAGCTATAAGAGAAAAGCAGCTGGTGACTTATAAAGACAAGCCTTTCAGGGTAACTGCAGATTTCTCATCCCAAAAACTGAAAACCAGGAGATTATGGAGCAACATCACCCATGCGCTAAGAGAACATACATGCCAACCCAGACTACTATATCCAGTAAAATTGTCTTTTAAATTGAAGAAATTAAAGTTTGCCATGATAAAACCTAAAGAAATTTGCAACCACTAAACCAACATTGCAGAAAATACTTGATGGAACCTTAGATACAGAAAGGGAGACTAACAACAGCAAAGACTCTAGAGAAAAGGAGGCAACAGAAATAGGAGAATGAGTTGACAAGAGAGTAAGTCAAGTAAACAACACTGAAAAATTATGATGATGGCAGGACAGACCAAATACACCTCAGTACTAACTCTGAAAGTGAATGGCATTAACTCACCTACAAAAAGGCACAGACTGACTGACTGGATCAAAAAGCAAAAACCCACAATTTACTGCTTACAAGGGGCACACTTTACCCATAAGGAAAATCATAGACTGAAAATAAAAGGTTGCATTTCAATATTTCATGCAACAAGACCAAGAAAATAAGCAGGAGTAGCTGTATTTTTCTCAGACTCATCAGACTTCAAAACAAAACTGATTAAGAGAGACAAGAATGGTCACTATATACTGATTAAGGAAACAATAGAACAGGAAGAACAATTATCAATATATATATATATGCTTCCAACTATGGAGCCCCCAATTATGTAAACCAAAAATTATTAGATCTGAAAGGACATATAGGTCCCAATACAATTATAGTAGGGGACTTTAATACTCCACTATCACAGTAGACAGATCAACTAGAGAGAAAATCCATAAAGAAATACAACAGTTAAATGACACTATAGATAATGTAGACTTAAAGATGCCTACAGAGAGTTCCACCTAACATCAACAGAATACACTTTCTGCTCAGCAGCAAATGGAATATTTTCTAAAATAGACCATATTATAGGCCATAAGTCATGTTTAAATAAGTACAAAGGAATCAAAAATAATTTCTTTTATATGTTCAGATCACAGTGGAATGAAAGTGGAAATCAACGGCAAAAGAAACAGCAGAAAATACACAAATACATGGAGACTGAATAACTTACTACTGACTAAACAATTGATCACAGAAAAGAAATCAAAGAAGAACTCAAACTTTATAGAGTTAAATGATGAAGGAAGTACATCATATTAGAATCTATGGGACACAGTGAAAACAATACTTAGAGGGAAATTCATAGCCATAAGTGTACACATCAGAAGAAAAGAGCAATCATAAATACATTAGTGATGCATCTCAGGTCCTGGAAAAACAAGAACAATCTAAGCCAAAAAGTAGTAGAAGAAAGGAAATTTTAAAGATCACATTTGAAATTAATGAAAATGAAACTAAAAAGAAAAAGATTTATGAATCAAAGAGCTGCTTGTTTGAAAGAATAAACAAGATTTACAAACCTCTAGGTAAACTCACCACAGAAAAGAAAGAAAAAAGATACATTAGTGCAATTAGAAATGAAAAGGGTGAAATTACAACAGATTCTTCAGAAATTGAGAATATTATAAGAAATTATTTGGAACACCTGTATTCCAACAAGTTAGAGAATTGGTAAGAAATGGATAACTTCCTAGAAACATACAAAATACTAAAATTGAATGAGTCAGACACACAAGCCTTGACTAGACCTATTAAACACATACAGAAATTGAAGCAGTCTCTACCTCCAAAGTCAAGTCCAGAACCAGACAGATTCACACCAGAATTTTTTCAGTACTTCAGGGAAGAACTAACTCCAATTCTTCTCAAACTGTTCCATGAAATTGAAAGAGAAGGAACACTACCAAACTCATTTCTGGAGGCTAGCATCACCCTAGACCCAAAACAAGACAAAGACTTAACCAGGAAGGAAAATTATAGACCAATATCCTTAATGAATATAGATGTGAAAATCCTCAATAAGATTCTGGCAAATAGAATCCAGCAAGTAATCAGAAAGATCACACACCATGATCAAGTGGGTTCCATTCTTGGGTTGCGAGGTCTGTTCAACATATATAAATCAAAAAAATACATCACATCAAAAAAAGCAGAAACAAAAAACACATGATCATCTCAATTGATGCAGAAAAAGTCTTTGATAAAAACAACACTCTTTCATGATAAAAATTCTGAAAACAGTAGGAATAGAAGGGCCTTATCTTAAACTGATAGAAGCCATATATGCCAAACCTATTGCAAATATCGTACTAAATAGAGAGATATTGAAAGTGTTTTCTCTTAAATCAGGAGCACAACTGGGCTGTCCACTCTCACCACTCTTATTCAACATAGTCCTTGAAATGCTGTAGCAATCAGGCAAGAAAGTGAAATAAAGGTAATATGTATTGGAAAGGATGAAGCCAAACTATCCTTATTTGCAGATGATATGATTATCTACACAGAAGACCCCCAAAAACTCCACTTTGAAACACTTGGAAATAAACAAATTTAGCCATATTGCAGGCTACAAAATACTAAAAAATCAATAACCTTCTTCTACACCAACAATGAACTTACTGAGAAAGGGCTCAGAAGAACAATTCCATTCTCAATAGTCGAGCAAAAAATTAAATACCTAGGAGTAAACCTAACCAAGGAAGTGAAGGACCTATGTAAAGAAAACAATATTACACTGAAGAAAGAACTTGTAAAAGACATCAGAAAATGGAAAGGCATTCCCTGTTCTTGGAGAGGCAGAATTAATATAGTTAAAAAGACTATACTGCCAAAACTGATACACAGATTCAATGCAATTGCTATCAAAATACCAACAGCTTTTTTCACAGAATTTGAAAAAACAATTCTTAAATTCATATGGAACCAATGAGACCTAGAATAGTCAAAGCAATCGTGAGTAACAGACTAAAGCAGGTGGCATTATGATTGCAGACCTCAAGTTATACTACAAAACAGTAGTTATAAAAACTTTGTGGTACTGGCACAAAAGCAGACATGTAGACCAGTGGAACAGAACTGAGGATGTGGAAACAAATTCGAATACCCTCAGCTACTTGATCTTTAATAAAGGAGCCAGAAGCATACACTGGAAAAAGGATAACCTCTTCAACTAATAGTGCTGGGAAAATTGGACATCCACATGCAGAAAAATGAATCTAGGCACCCAGCAGTCACCATGCACAGAAATTAAATCAAAGTCAAAAGATATTAAAACTGAAATACTGAACTTCCTGTTAGACAATTAGGCAAATATATAAAAAACATAGGTGTAGGCAAAGACTTTCTTAACAAGACACCAAAAGCAAAAGAAATAGCCCCCAGAATTAATGGATGGGATTATGTCAAATTAAAAAGTTTGTGCATGGAAGAACAGTTTAAAAAGAGAATCAACAGAATGGGAAAAAAAAATATTCACCACCAATGCCTCAGATAGATGGCTCATAACCAGAATATTCAGGGAACTAAAGAAAAGATCTAATTGAAAAATGGGCAATGGAAAAGAATAGGCAATTCTCAGATGAAGTACTTAAAATGGCCAGTAAATACATGCAAATATGTTCAACATCTTTAGCCATTAGAGAAATGCAAATCAAAATATCACTAAGATACCATCTGACTCCAGAGAGAATGATGTATATCAAGAACACAAACAGTAATCAGTGCTGGTGAAGCTGTGGGGGAAAAGGAATGAATGCTCTTACACTGCTGGTGGGAATGTAAACAAGTATACCCACTATGGAAAGCAGTATGGAAGTCTCTCAAAAGACTGCAAATAAATATCCCATTTGATCCAGTGATACCTCTTCTGGAAATTCTTCCAAAAGTGTTAAAAAACAACATGTAATAGAATACATGTATACTCATTTTCATAGCAGCACAACTAACAAAAGCTGAAATGTGGAAAACACCAAAATACCCATCAACAGATCAATGGATACATAAATTGTGGTATTTACACACAACAGAATACTACTCATTTATAAAGACAGATAGGTTTGAGGCTTTGTAGGTAAATGGTTGTAACTTGAGACCATCATACTCAGTGAAGTGAGTCAGAAGGATTAGGTTAAATATCAAAAGGTTTCTCTAATATGAGAAATCAAGATCACAAGTATTTCATAGAACTAATTGCAGGGAATAATGGGAATTGAAGGGGAAAGAGAGGAGGTGGGAGTATTGAAAAGGGAGAGGGGAAAGAAGGATTTGTAATTTTGCCATGATATTGTATATGCACAACATACTCAAGATCAATGTAAACATTATGTATTATATATATATATATATATATATATATATATATCAGTAAAATGAGAAAAAAGTCTTAGGTTTTTAAAAAATATAACTTTTAAAAATGCAGAAAACATTCTTAGCCTAAGGGTCAAACAGATGGAACCAAGATGGCAATGGTGAAGGATCATCTCATCAGTGACTCTGCTTTATTAGTCTGAAAGACAGACATTTAGTAAAGAAACTTCCTGTACACTCTAACCTAGAAAGGCAGAGGACCTGTTGGTCCTGGCTGATGACCAAAGGATGAGGGAAAAAGCTGTGAAAAATCTTCAGCACATCAACACAGACTCCCTGAGAAGGAGAAAGCCTAGGAGCCAGCAAGCAGGCCTGTAGCGTCAAAACAAGCCTGCCAGTGGACTGCAAAAGCACTGATTATCTGGGAGGATTGCGGCAAGGTCAATGGCCTAAAAGGTGGCAGTGAAACTTGGGACTCCGCACCCTAATAGCACTGTTGGCTGAGGCAAGCTGGAATGCTGAGTCATCCAGGTTGCAGTGTGGAAACAGGTAGAGGCCTTATTTGTAAAGCCTTTGAGCTTGGGAACCGCAGTCTGAAGACCAGTTTGGGGAGTTACAATGTTGGAGTCACAATGCAGGAATCACAGGCAGTGTCTGCTGGCAAGCCCAAAGAGGAGAATTGGATCACCCACACCCCTAGGTTCCACTGAGACCCACTGACAATAGAACACCTACACAATACCACTGGGAGCATCCTGGACCTCTGACTTGAATGAACTCTGAGTCGCCCTGGCTGCAGTACAGAGACAGGGAGAGGCTTGTCTACCAGAGATACAAGCTAAAGAATTTGGCATCATTTACATCAGACACAAGTTCCAAGGTTTTGGAGGTGGAGATCTCCTATACAGATAACACAGAAGGGTAATTGTTTTTTCTTTCTTTCTTTTTTTCTTTCTGTTCATTTGTGTGGTTAGTTTGGCTTTTTTTCTTCTTTATTTTTAGTTATTTTCCTTTTTTGGATTTAAGCTTCACTTCAAAGTTTTTCTGTGGCTATAATGATGATGTACTGTTTCTGCAATTGAGCTGGATGTTTTTCCTTTTTCTCTTTTCTCCTTTTCTCCTTTCTGCTCCCTTTGTTTTTGTTGTTAGTTTCTCAGTCTCTCCCTTTCTGACTAGCTCTTTTCACCCTTTTCAAAAAATCTTCAGAAACAGTTTGCAGTGGGGCCTGGGGATGAACAAGACACCTTAGAGGCCATCGGACTTTTAGGTCCACCCTCACTGCCTACTCCCAGCACAGAATTCAGAGGAACTGCAGCTCCCTTGAACACACTGTCATAGCCATTCAAAGAAACCTCTCGCTAGGCCTTTAAAATGAATTCTCTCAACAATAGAAACATGGGAAGAACACAAGGCAACAGGACACCCACAGAGATGCTTGAGAACCCAGAAACTAATGTCACAGGCCCTGAAATAATGAAATTTGTATGGAAGGAAGTCAAAAAGCAAATAAACGAGTTGAGCAACCAGTTCAAACAAGATATTCTCAAAGAAATGCAAGCAATGATCAACAGGCTTAAAGAGGAACTAACTAATTAAGTAGTGGTCCTAATGGAGACAAAGCTCACTGAACATAGAGAAGCCTCAAATAAAATAAAAAGTTGACTGAGGTAAATAAGGAAATACAAGATACCAAGGAACATTTTGACAGAGAAGTAGAAAATCTGAAAAGAAATTTAACTGAAATTCAAGATATGAAAATTATGTGTGAAAGCAAGGGAAGATGACTCGAATATTGCGAGGACAGAATTTCTGTCCTTGAAGACAAGGCTGTGGAAACAAATACTGTAATTAGGCACAACTCCAGAATTAGAAACAAGCAAAGTAGTAGGATACAACCAACATTGATGGATTATTCCAAAAGAACCAATCTCAGAATTATGGATGTGGGAGAAAGAGCAGAAGATAGAACCAAAGATATAAAGAATTTATTTGCTGAAATGATACAAGAAAATTTCCCTAGAAAAAGAAATTACTTTTCAGATACAAGAAGCAAATAACCCCAACCAGAAGTGAGACTTGCCACGACATATCATAATGAAAGCCTCAGAAATACAGCAATAGAAAAACATACATTATTCTACCAGGAAAATCCATTTGAATTACTGCAGATTTCTCAGTGCAAACCTTAAAGGCTAAGAAAGCCTGGAGCAAGATCTTTCAAGCTGTAAAAGACAGCAAGTATTAACCCAGGTTGTTGTATTCGGCAAAATTATTCCTGGAAATTGAAGGACAAGCAAAAAGTTTTCATGACCAAGAATCTCTAAATAAGTTTGTGACCACTACCCCAGCATTGCAGAAAATACTTGAAGGAATCTTTGAGAGAAGCAGAGAGACAAGCAGCACCCGGAGAAAAGGAAACACCTAAAGAGAAAGCATAACAAAAAAATAGATTGGTATTTGAATCAACTGATTGTTATCCTTCTAGAACAGTACAAACTGTCTCATAAAACCTGTGAATCTACCCCCATAATTATTATTTTAGTAGTATATAAGTTTGCAAAACATAATTATATTCAGTGTGGGGATTTGGTATAAAATCTTTAAAAATATGTATGCATGAAGTTAGGGATGGAGAGGTAGGTAAAATGATAAACCAAATCTGGAAAAAATAGTAATTAATGAAATTTGAATAAATAATTTATAAAAGTTAAATGTCTGAAATAACTAAGCATAGCACTCTATTGCTTTAAGTGTAGTATACTTATGTGATACAGATTTAAGTTCATTTAATGTAGCAATTCAATATAGACTTAAGCTTATTTAATGTAGTGATTCACTCATTTGGTCTTGGATGTAAGTTTATCCTGAGAAAACTGATTGATATAATGACTACCTCAGTGTCTTTTGAGTGTACATTTACCCTTTATTACTCAGCTAAGGATTTTGAAATTTAACTTCTCTCTTTTTCCTTCTCACGTTTTCTAGCCTTATGAATTTCATTGTTACAGTTCTCCTCTCATGTAGACTGCTGAGTGAAGCCGTATTAATGAATCTCAACAAGGATATAGTGTGATACAGAAAAAAGAACATTTGGCAAATCACCCAGTAAAGGGCCCTGCTGGACCCAAAAAAGAGGCATCAAGATATGGCCACTGCAGTCAATTCTACAGGTGGGAAACTGAGCTATGAAGTGGTGATTTGAATAGTAAAGGGAGTCAGATGCAGAAGATTAAATATGTTAAATACGCATGGTTTCTTTGATTTGGATAACCCAGAACACAAGCATTTTATAGAACCAAATGAGTGTGATAGTGGGAATTACAGGGGGATTGGCAAGGTATTGGAGGGCCAAAAATAGGGAGTGGAAGGGATCATAATATTGATGTGATATATATGTGTGCAAAATACTGAAGTTCATTGTAAACATTATGTATTGCATATATAAATAAAAATGGTGGTGGTAGGGAAACAAAGAGATACATGTACACTCATGTTTATAGCAACACAACAACAATAACTAAATTGTGGAAGATGCTGAAATATCCATCAACAGACCAATGGATTCTAAAAAAAATGTATTGTGCACAATAGAATACTACTCTTTCATAAAGACAGATAAGAGGCATTTGTAGTGAATATACACAGCTTGAGACCATCATGCTTATGAAATGAGTCAGACTCAGAAGACTAAATACTGCATGGTTTCTCTATCATGAGAAACCCAGAACATTGGTAATTTATAGGATAAAATGGGTGAGACATGGAGAGTTGAGGGAGATGGCAGGGGATGGGAGGGTCAAAACATGGAGGGAAAGGGGTTGTAATGATGTTGCATTATATATGTGCACAAAAATCTCAAGCTTAATGTAACTATTGTATATTGCATATGTATGTGGTATATATACATACATATTGATATATATATAACAATAATAATGGGAAAAGGATAAAACAAAACCAATATGACCTTTATTTTATAATCTACCTATATCCTGATCTAGAAGAAGATCCTTCTCATTCTGTATACGATAACTCTGCATTTCCTTACCAGGTCTTCCTGAAAATAAACCTTCCAGTCAGATCTTTTATCCAGGCTCACCGCCTACCTATTCCTACTTCCCACTCACTGTTTGACATGTATTGGGGGAAAAATGTATAAAACATCAGAGGAATCCACTTTGCTTATCTAGAGAGGGAAACAAAGAATAAACAATTAAGAAATATGATCATACAACTAAGGATTATCAGATATTTGAGGAAAATTTGCTTAGTAGATTAGACAAAGGTTACAAACAATGATCCTGGAAGTAATGTACTGTGGAGAACCAAGCAGAACCTAGAGATTTTCCAGCAGTATGGTGAGTGATTTAAGTTGTTGCATCCCTTAAATTAGAACAGCTGTGGAAAATGAATTATAAGAGAATGAAGAATTTTTACAGATTAAAATACTACTAACCTTTAAAAAAATCAACAGCAGGTGCAGAAGTTACTTTTGAAAAATACAGAATATTGTTTAAAAAGTAAAAGGAAAATATGGCAAATGTAGATGCAAATCAGACAAAGGGTACCCAACATTAAATTGTAGGAGTTTTATAATGGAGTGGGAAAGTTATCAAAAGAAATATGATAGATAAATTTTCCAAGACTTAAGGTACATTAGCCTTGAAATATAAAAGATCCAGATGATTAACCAAGAATTACTTGGGAACGTTTTTTGAGGATAAGGATAAGATTTTAGAATCATCAGCAAAAATATATCTTAAATACTTTAGAGAAAGGGTAGGGGCAAAGTGGTTAACTACAAAATTGTATTGATTACACTGATTTTTAAACATATACTAATAATTCTTTGTTAGTGACAGCATTCCATTGAATGGCCATATCAAATTTTGTCTGTTTATTCGTTGATGGACATTTGGATTGTTTGCAGTTTGGAACCATTATGAATAGAGCTGTTCTAAATAGTTGCATATAGGTCTTTGTGTGGACCTATGTTTCTGTTTCTCTTGGATATATTTTTATGATAAATTTATGTTTAACGTTTTAAAGAACTACCAAACTGTTTTCCAAAGTTATTGTTCCATTTTATATTCCTACCAATAATGGGTTACAGTTTCGGTATAGTCTTTCCAGGACTTGCCTATCATTTTGATCAAGTTAGTCCACTTGGTGCGAAATGGTATATCATTTTGATTTTAATACATATCTCTCTAATAGCTATTCCTTTACTTATTTAATTTCAACAGTACTGTGCTAACTACTTCTTGCTGGGACAGAATGTCCAAAATCCACAACTTTAGAGTAGAAGATTTATTTTAGCTTATAGTTTGAGAAGGTCATAGTTTGTTCATGGACGGGTGGCTGGAAAAATGGTGGAGCCACATGCCAGTACTGGAGCCAGAGACAGAGCTTCTCACAGTAGAACAAGCCAAATCTGACGAAGGGCAGAACTAGCTTACACCCCTCAGGATCAAGCCCAAGCATCTGCCCCTTCCAGCCAGGTCTCACCTCGCAGGATAGGTATTAGTATCATAGGTACATGAGGCTTTTGCAGGGCATTCCATATCCAAAACACACACACAAAAAAAAATGCTTAAAAATTATGCTTCAGTTTTCTTTCATACCCTGATCGCCTGTTTTGTGAATATACCTCCTACGTGTATTCTTAGTTCTTCTTTCCTTTATTCAAGTTTCTGTTGCTTTAGTTCTTCATTATTCTTGATTACTAAAATAGCCTCCAAACTGCTTTCTCAGATAACATTTTCTCCTTGGATCCTGTTATGTTTTTCACAATGCTATCAAAATGAATTTTATAAAATGAAAATGTGACCATGTTACTCATTTGCCAAAAGTTCTTCAGAGGCTGTGCGTTGCCCTTAAGATAAAGTCTACAAACGGAGCTCTGCCTAACTGACACTATCTATTCTTGCCATTCTTGCCGCACTTTTTCCCACCATTGCACTCTCCTGTCCACCCATATACCCTCCCCATACATACCCTCATATATTTTTGCTTATCACCAACCTGTAAATATCTGAGTATCTTGGATCTTTCTTCTTCTATACCTTTGATTATTTTTCCATTTTTTAAAATAAACTTACTTATCCTTTAAGGTCTGGCATAAATAATACTACCTTTTAGAATCTCAGATTTTCCTATATGTGAGTGTGTGTACGTGTGTGTGTGTATGTGTGTATGTGTTAATGTAGTGGCAAGTATAGGTGTTTATAAATATATTGGGTTGAGTTACATGAAGTTATCTTTGTTTTATGTTTTTTAAAAAGTTTATATGTGTTTGTGACAGGTCTGGCAAAATCTCTGAGAAAAGCAAAAGAGAAGAGGGGTGCAGAAGAGCCTTGGGTCCCAAGGGAGACAGGAACCCAGTTCCTGATCATCCCCTTCATCCCTGTTCACTCTATCTCCTTCCTTAGGTTTCACCTCCTCAAGTTCTGCTACCTCCCAATAGTGCTGTCCCTTGGGGACTAAGCTTTTCAACATGTAAACATTTGGGGGACATTTAAGATTCAAACCATAACAGTGAGTCAGCCTAAATATTTTTTGTACATTTTTAAATTATTTGTTTTTGTGTCTACCGTTCCCCGATCCAATGAGAAACCTTCAATTGAAGTAGACCACTTAGTACATGTTTGTTGATACGTAAATGAAGAAATTTTTCTTAAATACCAAAGTTTTTACTTTCTATAAAATCTCAGCTTGAAAAATCTTTATCCTTTCTACTTTAGAATCACATGACTGTAAAGATTATTTATTTGCATTGTGCAAAGAGTACTCAGTACAAAGCTGCCATGATATGTCTCTTAATGAGTAAAAATATAAGGTGGGTGCCGTAGTACATGACTTGTAATCCCAGCACTCAGGAGGCTAAGATAGGATTGCCACGAGTGCAAGGCAAGCCTGGACTATGTAGTGAATTTATGACAAGCCTGGACCACAGAATGAGACCTTGTCTCCAAAAAAAAGTACACTGAATAAATAAATATATTTTAAATATCGTGGATAAAGTCAAAGATTATTTCCCACGTACAATTTAGTATTCATCTATATATTAGTAAACAATACAATAGTTACACAGTTCAAATGAGATAATAAAGAATACTGATTTTTCATAAAAATATTCAAACATTATCAGCCAAAATAATTTATGTGACTAAATATGTGTACATTTGTCATCATTATGGTGATTAGCTATGTAAAAATTGTCTTTGGATGTAAGACATAACATGTGATAATGATTATTTTCAGAGTTTTTATTTGAATATTTTTAAAAGAGCAAAAGTATTAGTTTCAGTGTTTTACATTAATCAAGTAGTAATGCCTGAACTGTGGTTTTAGAAAAGATAACCATCTAAATGCTTGGCATACTTTAGATAATTATATGATGTTGAACCCTGTACTAACAAACAAAATTAGAGGTTTAGCCAGTATTTTAAAATACGAGTTTTAAAGCTTAACTTTCCTAAATGCATGTAAAATAACTTTGCCATATTTTTCAAGTAGTTATTTTGCCAGCAGTATTAATCAAGTTCAGTAAGTACATTTTAAGTTTGATATGATGTTGTACATTTTATTAGAGTTGTTATTTCAGTTGTATAAGTTCAAGTCATTGTAAATGAATTTTATGTAGTTTATAAGGTTTATGTGGCTTTTGAGTCCTGTGGAATACTTATCCATTAAAATTCCCTTTCTCTACAACTTACTCAACACTCTTGATTATTTAACCATGCAAAGATAAGTAAGGAGTCTAAAGAATGTGGCTTATTTCGTAACTTTCAAACTCATACGGTGATTTGGGAGAGCAGCTTGGTACAACTCTTTTTCTAAGTACAGTTCTGTTCTGTTTGCAACTCTGAACATGTAGAATGAAAGGGTAATTCCCTTGCAGGTGCCTGACCTCTGTGCACAGCTTGCTTGGTCTGCCCTAAGTCTCTGCCTCACCCAAGCTGCAGTCATATAAATCAAAATTTTGACATGTTTTAAAATGCAAGTCACAGTTGCTAGTCTGCAATATTCAAAAACTTTTGCATATTGCATTTCCATCAAAATCTAGTTTTTGTGCAAATGGTACTTTTTATTGAGGTAAGCCATCTTTGTTTGAGGAAAAAAAAAAACTCATAATGAGCCAGTGATTATATCAAATTCTGTCTCTCTCTCTCTGGTTCTCTGTCGCCCTCTCACTCTTTCCCCTCCTCCTTTGTCTGTGAAAGAGTGAAACAGTTTTAGCTTTGGGAGAAGACCTTGATAATACACCTGTGTTAATAGGAAGTTATAGATTAAGAATTCTGTTACAGTCTTTGTGCTTAAGATAGAAGTACATTGCTTTTATAAAACAGAATTGAGAGCTTCTAAGCATAATGTAAGTACAAAATGCTTCATCTCTTTAAATATATTTTAAATTTCTTTGTTTCTGTTATAGCAGAAAATTTTAAACATAGGCATGTATCATTAGCTACTTTGCTTTGCCAGGTGCTAGACTTTTTTTTTAAAAGAGAGATGTGTAAATTGTTAAGTGTTAGATACAGTTTACAGTAAACTTAAAAGAATTTTTGTAAAAGTTTTAAAGGTCTTACAGAAATGTAAAAACTTTAACTGCTGTTAGAGATTTTTCTATAGTATATTTGATAATTTTCAACAAAGTAAAAAATGGGAAATTTGTAAATTATTCTTTTCAGTCAGGTTATCAGTAGGCTATGAAAAAGCACGAAGTTACTTGTCATTCAATTTCACCAACTACCTCATATCTGTCATGTATAATTCATACAATACACTGCTACATTAAAATATTTATTAAAAGCAGATTCTATCATGTCTTTCTATAGATTTAATCATAAATTACATCATCTACACAATGATTTATACTTAGCACATTTATATTTTCTAATGTTAATTGTTCAGATTTATTTATTCAAATTGTTATTGATATATAATGAATATCTAAAATATAGGAGGTCTACATAATTTTATCACTCATATATAAATGTCTTCAACTTTTAAGAGTTTTACTGCTAAAATATTTGACATTTTATAATGCCCTCAAAAGATAATTTTTCTTAATTATTTTTAACAATATCTTTAACAGGTGCTGTTTTCCAATCCTAATCTTTTGACCAAGGATGAAACTATTCAGAAATTAAAATGCCAACAGGTAATTTCTTGTAAGTTCATACATTTTTCAATGTGTGTCATTTAGCAATAGAATATCTGTATATTAACAAAGGCTCCTTTTTTCCCTATCTAAAATTATTCCAAAAATAAGAAAAACTTTGGTTTAAAAAGACTTTTGCATAGCTAAAACCATTTTATTTTAGATTTAAATGTTTTTGTGATATTTACAAACTAACATATTCTAGCTTATTCTGTATTTAATATCAAATAATAAATGAATAAGAATAAACAGACTCAGACCTATTTGTTCACATTAGGTAAATATTTTCTTTATTAATAAAATATTAAATATTGAATATGTCTGGATATAACCTGCCTAAAAACAAGGGCATTATTCTCAGCTGTGAAAAAGTTATATCCCACCCTCAATAGAAAACCATATGTGGTGACTTCTGTGAATCTGATGTACTGTAATATAGAGATTTTATTTTTAGGGAAATTATTCTCAAACAATTGTATAATATTATTAAAATCTGTTGATCATAAGGAAACATGATATTGTGTGGAAAAGAGGAAAAAATCTAAAATAATTAGTTTTGACTCATTTATTTTCTTTTTTACAATTTAAAATCTTTTAGTTCTGTTTTTCTCTTTACATTTTTGTGCTCTTGTAGTTATAATGATATAAGTTTTTCTTAATTCAAAGTAAGAATAAAGTTTTAACTTTCTGATTTTGAAGACATTTGTTTATAGCCTAAGGGGTATTAATATCTTATCTTCTTAGTAACAAAAATGTTAGAAAGCCTTTTTAATTTTTATGCTATTTTTTAAATGCCATGTTGGATGGCAAATAACAGTAATGTCATTTGTCATTTTCTTCTTCACATTAGATGATCTAGGCCATTTCTTAGGCAGAAACAATCAAGAACTAACCATGTGCAATATAATTCTCCTTTTAAGGCCTAAAGATAAAAATTTTCTAATGATAAACAATAGTAAATGACTTAGTGAATTTGATTACATTTACATCTAAATTTTTTGTACAGCTATTCTGATGACCAAGATTAAAAGAAGAGAGAATTTTTTTCAGATAAGCTGTGAGTGTGAGTCAAGGAAGGAAGGGGAAGAGGGGGACGAAGAGATGAAGAAAGAGAAAGGAAAGGTCTAAGATAAATAAGGGAAACGTGGAGAAAAAGGAGGGAAAGAATTAAGTGAGGCAAGAAAGAGGTAGAGAAAGAAAGCAAGAGAGAAATGGAGGTTTTTTTTTTTAATATTCTCAAGGTTTTGGCAATATATTTAGTAATAACTTTGATTTTTAGTTTTTCTTGAGAACTTTAGACAGTTTTTACAGTTACTAGCTATTTCTTAAAATCCTCTTGCAACTGAAAAACCTTAGGTAGTTAGATTAATTTTGTATTTTTTCATGTATAAAGAACGTTTAATAATTTTGAAAATAATAATGTATCTTGTTATTTAAATATTTCCCCACCACAATTTTAGGTTTTAATGTATTTGATATTTAAGTGGAAAAATAAAAATCTAAATACAGCCTTATGAGAGGAAAAAAATGAAGTAATACTGCAGAATCTCTTTTCTATGTTAAAAAGGCCCTGTTTATTATAACATTTGAATCACTGTTTTTTTAATCTTGCTAATTTAGAGATTTCTTAGTGCCATTATATCCACCTCAATTTATAAAAATTAACAAACATATCCTAAGGATGGATTAACTTTTCTCTCAAAAGGATGAATATCCTCTCTTATGAAATAAGATATAAGGTTTTTCATTTTGAGAAAAGTCTTCATTTTAACTTTTAGAATTGCTACTTCTAAGATTAATTATTCCTATTCCCGGTGGCATTAGAAAAACTATAATTTGCTTTTCTCTGTTCCATATGTATGTGTGTTTTAGATCACGAAGAGCCCTGTGGTCCCATTCACAGGTCGTTTTGCCTGAATGGAGGGATTTGTTATGTGATACCTACTATTCCCAGCCCATTTTGTAGGTGAGTGAAATGGACTCTGGGAAGAAGGTAGCTTAATATTTTTATCTACCTTTGATTTCTTTGAGGAATGATTTTTTAAAAAGTGTAAAATGAAAAAATTGGAACAATACTCTGTAATTGTTTTTGTAGGTTAAACTTATGCTTGAAAAAAACAAAGTAACAAATGGAAATGAAAAATCTCATTCATCAAGATGTTGAATTTTAAAATTGATATTGTTAGTTTCCATCCTAGACAGATATTAAGAAATAATTAGTTTTAGTAATTGATCTTTGGCAGTTTAGCGAAGGGAGTTTCCAATGACAAACCAACTAGAGAATTTATTAATGTAAGAAGCCCAACATAATACACTTTGTTTTGAGTTAAGGATATATAAACATGAAATAACTGAGTTATACCAAAGAAAGTAGATTAATTCTTCTAGTGTTGGTTGTGTTACAAATCCTGGATGATGAACCTACAAAATGTTACCACTTGTTCCTGATGTCTGGGTTCAGGAACTCTAGATACAATTAAAAATAATCAGTCAGAATTCACACAGAAGATTTAAAGCAAGAAGGGATTTATTGAGAAAGCAAAGCTCTTGAGGAGAGGTCAAGCGGGGGTCTCGAGTGAGGAGCCTAAGGAATGAAGGTCTGAAGCCCTGTGTAAAGCTTTTATTTGGGTGGCTTCAAGCAGTTCTCCTGTGATGGGGGTTGTAGAATGGTGTAAGCCCACTAATTACCTTAGGACATCTAGAAGAAGCTTGGAGGGGAGGATAAGATGCCTACTAAGCTACTTCTTTATTGTTCTGGAGGGGTGGGGCCTTGACTGGGACCTTCACTCCACCTTGATTCCACTTCTACTCTGATGGCTGCTGGAACATCCTGTCTTAACCCTGCCTGTCTCTCTTGACTTTTTCTCCTACACAGCATTTCCCCTCTCTGAGGAGACTACTCTATTTCTATAGGAGGAGGGAGCATCGATCTATCTGGCTGCTTCCTGCTAAAAAATGAATGATGTTGGGGTGTGGGGGTCTCCTTCAGAGGCTATCTGTCCAGCAGCCCACGATAGAAGGATTGGTTCACATGGGGCTCCATATGTAGCAGCATCTGTAGCTGGATGGCCTCAGTTCTGTTAGGAATGAAGCATGACAGAGCATTAAGTACACATGGCCAGAAGGCTAACATCAAGATGATCATTAGCAGTGGCCCTGCAAAAGGAAGCACCCAGGTCATGTGGAGATCGGACAATGAGGAGCCTTCTTAGAGTGATTTTATTGGCTTCTGGAACCAGGATCCCCATAGCATCCAGGGCCCTCAAACATCTTGGCCATCCTTTAGAAACCTGATCCAGTTCTTTACTAATATATGCCATAGGTTGAGGGGTAGGTCCCACTTCATGTGTGAGAACTCCCAGAGCAATCCCTCCTCTCTCAGTGACATAAAGTACCGAGGCTAAGTAGGCAAGCTCAGTGTTGGGGCCTACAGGAGAGCCTGTTGCAGTTGATGAAAGGCTCTCCATGGCTCAGGTTCCCATGAAGGAAGGAGAATCCCTTCAACCTACACTTGCTTTAAAAGCTGGTATAAAGGCTTAGCCAGTCCAGCAAATCCTGCAATCTAGATTCTGCAAAAACCTGCAGCTCCCAAAAATGCCCTTAGTTGCTTCACTGTGACTGGGAGAGGGAACCGGGCTATAGGCTCAATTCTTTTTGGAGACAGTGCTCTTTTTC
Source organism: Ctenodactylus gundi (assembly GCA_004027205.1). NCBI lineage: Eukaryota > Metazoa > Chordata > Mammalia > Rodentia > Ctenodactylidae > Ctenodactylus > Ctenodactylus gundi. The sequence goes on from PVKB01002954.1 coordinate 46,381, forward strand.
CCTCTGACATTATTAGACCCAAGTAATACACTTGGGACTCACATATTTGTGCCTTTGTCTTGGAGACATTATAACTTCTAGACCCCAAAAAGTTGAGGAGAGAGGCAGTACCCTGAATTATTTGTGGCCTATTAGCCCCACAGATCATCAAGTCACCTACATGTTATAACAAAACTCATCCTCTGACTGCCACTGAAAAAGTTCTTTGGCCAAAGCTAGGCCAAACAAGTATGGGCTGTCTCTGAATCCCTGAGGATTGACTGTCCTAGTGAGTTGTCTCCCTCATTAGTGGATTTTCAAAGGCAAAAAGAGGCTGGTTTGGGGGGGGGGGGGGGCGGTCAAGGGGAACATAAAAGAAAGCATTCTTGAGATCTAAGACAGAAAAGAATTGAGCCAGGGGTGGGGGAGATCTGAGCCGAGAGAGTGTAAGGGTTAGGGACAGTAGGATGCAAGGGAACCACAGCCTCAGTGATTAGCCTGAGGTCTTGACTAGCCTCCACTTGTTTGGTCCCTTTTTAATTCTCTTGATAGGGCTATTATAAGGGCTTGTACAGGGGCAGAGGAGTCCCTGTGCCTGTAAGAGGTTTTAACTCTTCCTTAACTTCTGGCTGTAAAGGGTATTGCTTTAATGAGGAAAAGAGGGTAAGTCTTGAAGGTTTTTGACAAGAGAAGTTGCCCGTATAGTCCTGCCAACTTGGAATCCATTTGTCCATACCTGGCACTCAGTATCCTGTAGGATTTCTTTGAAAGGACAACAAAGAAGGGCACCCTCTGGCAGGAGGAACTTTGATTGGGTCAGGCTAAGCAGGTCCTGCGCAAGAAGTAGGGCTGGGATTTCTGGAATTATAGAAAATGAATGCTGGAAATGGAGGTCCCCCCAAGAATAAGGCAATGGTTGTAAAAAATCTCTCTCAAGGGGCCAGCCAGACATTGCTGTCTTTGTTACTTTTTTGTTGCTGTGACTCAGTACCCACTATCCACAAATTAAGGGGATTTTAGCTCACAGTTCAGAAGGTCACAGTCCATTCTGGGGCAGCTGGCAGCAATGGAAATACATAGCAGAGGTAGAGGTGGAGGCAGGTTCTCACGATATCACAAACAGGAAGTCAAGTCACGGCAAATTGAAACTAGTCCTCCAAGGAAGCCAGGAAGCAGCTTATATGTCCTTCCAGGTCTCATCCCAGTGATCAGCCCCTCCTGGATCCAGGAGTGGAAGGTGTGATAAACCACCACTACATGCCTGTAATCCAACTTACATGCCAATTTGCATGCCTGTAACCCACCCCTCCAGACTAGGCCCCAGTCTCCCAATAGCACATGGCTCCATAAGACAACCTATAGTATTCAAATACATGAGACTTTTGGGGGACATTCAAGATCCAAACCCCAATACACCCCTTCGATGGTTACTTTGTTCTTAGAACAAGGACCAGGGCAGAATGGAAGCACTGAATATTGGGCTTCAGTTTCAAGGATAAAAGAGAGGGCATGACCCCTTACAGTGATAGAAGCCTGAGGTTCCTCTAGTTGGATGGGGACCAGGGTAGCCAGCAGAGCTGGTCCCGGGGACCCTCATTAGTTTTGAGGTGGCCTCAGGTCCCTTTATCCCTCGGGGCAGTGGTCATTTTCCATGATTCCCCTGACAGATGGGTCAGGGCCCAGGTGGGACCCATTTTCTCTTGGAGCATTCACACCTGAAGATCCCTGGCTACTTGCACAGGAAGTAGTGTGGCTTTTCTCCCGATTCCTTCCATCCTTATAGATACCCTTCACAAGGCTGCTACCATTTCTCAATGCCTATGATCCTTCCTCTGGTCTGCCACTTGGTTCCAGTTGTAAAAGACATTTTTCTGCCTCCCTCAGAAGTGTATCCAATTCAGGAGGGAGCAATTCTCCCAGTAGTTTATGGAGGTTTTTTGTTTGTTTGTTTGTTTTGTTTTGTTGTTTTTTAGTGAGTGTCTGGTTCTGATTGGGAAGTGAAGTTGTCTCTAAGGAGGATCTGTTCAGCAGATGAAGTGGGTTCTACAGCAGTATGTTTAGCCATAGCCTCCATTAATCACCAGAGGAAAACTGGATGGAGGCTTCTGATCCTTGTGGATCATCTGAGTGACCATTCCATAGTTGAGGGATTTAACCTTGGACTGCTTTAACCCTTCCTTTATGCAGTAGATGTCATGATTTCTCATCTATTCCCCCCTTGGAGAGCTGGGATCTCAGGGTGGCGGGGTAGGGGGTGGTGGTGGGGTGGCCTGTAGTGGAACAGGCAACTGGGTCCTAATACACATGCTTGTTTTTCGCATGGTTAACATCATAATGGGCTAGGAAATGAGCGTTTCTCACTCGGACTCCTGCATCCTGAACTCTCTGCCTCTCGTGGAGCTTTAGAGTTTCAGATAGAATGAGGCTTACATCTGTCCAGGTGAGGTCATATAAGGATCACATGCACGCAAAAGCTCTAATGTACTTACCAGGGTCTTCGGTAAAGTCATTTGGTTCCTGGTTTACTTCTCCAAATTCCTTTCAAGTAAAAGGGCTATCAACCTCGTCTGTAAATGTAGGGCAAAGTGGCAAGATGAAGGCCAGGGTGAAGCCAGTGTTACAGAGGGTGTGGGGTTGCAGTAACTTGGAGGGGAACCCAAGATGGTTGGGGGAAACATAGGATACATGGAAGGAACTGGAGGAGTTGAGGGAGGCTCTGGGGATTCCTTAACATCTCCTTTCCCAGTGGCTGACCCTTACCCAAGGGAAGCAGTAAGATTATTTTGTTGTTGTTGTTGTTGTTGTTGTTGTTTTGTTTTTTAAACATAGCTGTGAAGAGTGGGTCTAGCTGATAGACCCTTATCCAGTCATCATGGTCTCAGAGTTCAAAAAACAATTGTACATGAGGTGCCTCAGTAAATTTTCCCTTTCTTTTGCAAAAGAGATATAACTGTAATATGGTGTTAAAATTGAGAGATCTTCCCAGGGGTCAGGTTTCATGATTCAGAGGGTACTTAAACGAAGCACAGATGCAGAAGAAGATGAGAGCCTTCCTCAGAGACAGGAGATCCAACTTCTTTCAGTGCTTTGACAGGTAGGCCAAGGGTGAGTGGGGACTATGACCCTCCCATCTATAAGAGAAACAAGGATTCTATAGAGGGTGTCCCCAGCTAGACATCCTGTCTTTTTTTTTTTTTTTTTTTTGTACAAGGACATCCCCAAATCTTGAAGTCTTAGAGTCTTGGGAAGGACAAGAATCTAAACACCAGTGCCCTTTCCATCTCTGTTGTTGGGATTGACCTTTCCTTTCCCCTGCACAGGCGAAGGGGCCTGCCAGGGAGAGGTCCCTGGTACCTATTCCTTCTAGCCCTTAGATCTCTCTGACACCCAATTGTTAAATGCCTGTAAGTGTGATTCAAATTCTGGAAGAAGGTTCCAAGAAGTTTCTTGTAGTGAGAGTGACCAGAGTGTCCCCAGGGGCCTACAGCCATCTCAAAAGCTCTAACATAACAGGCAAGCCAAGGGTTAGTGGAGAATCTGGGACTGTGTCCTTCTCACCTAAGAACAAGAATCCTCTGGAGAACATCCCCAACTAGACGCTGTGTTTGCTACAAGGTCATCCCTCCCATTTCTAAGTCTTTGAATCTTGGAATGGACAAGAATGTAGATGTAGTACCCCTTCCATCTCTGTTTATGGGACTGGCCTTTCCTTACCTACCATGCACAGGTGACGGGGCCTGCCAGGGAGTGGTCCCTAGTCCTTATCTCTGACACCCAATTGTTAAAGGCCTCTAAATACTCAAGGAGAGTTCAAGAAGTTTTTCCAGTGAAAGCAACTGGGATGTCCCCTGGGCCTGCAGCCATTTAGATCTGATTGCTGAGCAGCCTCAAAACATTTCTAGGGATATCCCAAACCAATCTTTACAGAGAATATCAGCTGCTACCCTCTGAGGATCTCACACGTAAAGGAGAAGCTGTAATGCCAAACGACACTCCCATCTCTCCCTTTTACAATATCTTAAGTGGAGCTCATACTAATGGAGAAGGTCAGTGGAAAAGGAGGTGGGCCAATGCATTCATCTACTGCTAGAGAAAGGTAGTAAAGAAATAAAGGAATCGCATAGAGGAAACAGTAAGAGTAGCGCATGGTCTAGGGACAGTGGAAAAGTCTACTTCTTCTGTCTGGGGTGCGTTCTTCTCCCATGCCTTCCGGGTTCTCTGGGGTAAGGGTATCCCCCAGTTCTGCCACTTAGCTGAATATAAAGCCAAAGCCCAGATATTAATGGCCCCTTCCTCATCTATCACCTGAATGTGGGGTCTAGCTCAGGACGTTCAACAATGGCTAAGCCATGGCCGGAGGTACTCACAGATGACAGGGTTAAAGAGGGTGGATCCAGTGATCATGTCTCCAGCCACTGCCGCCTGTTTAGGCTAGGTATACCGACCTAACCCAAGTCCTGGATGAGCTCCCAAAATGTTACAAATCCTGGATGATGCGCCCACAAAATGTTACCTGATGTCTAGATTCAGGAACCCCTGCTATGATTAAGAATAATTGGTCAGAGTTCATATGGAAGATTTAAAGCAAGAAGGGATTTATTGAGAAAGCAAAGCTCTTGAGGAGAGGTCAAGAGGGGGTCTTGAGTGAGGATCCCAAGGGAATGAAGGATAATAAAAGTTCTTGCCCAGGTGGCTTCAAACAGTTCTTCTGTGATGGGGGTTTAGAATGGTGTAAGCCCACAGATTGCCTTATGGCATCTAGAAGAAGCTTGGAGGGGGAGGATAAGATGCCTGTCTTAGCTACTTCTCCTTTATCATTCTGGAGGAGTCAGGACCTTGACTGGGATCTTGACTCTACCTTGATTCCACTTCTGTTCTGATGGCTACTGGAACACCCTCTCTTAGCCCTGCCTATCTCTCCTGGCCTGTTTTCCTACTTAAAGTAGCAAATTAGAAAGAAACATTTCAAAGTCAGTATTGTCTTCAAGTAATATAATTCTCTCTGGGAGTATAGATAGCAAGAAACTCATGAAAGGCTTCAAAGTAGTTCATTTTTAGCTGGCCTTCCTGTGAATTTAGTTAAGTAAGATGTAAGAGCATATAATAAACCCATCCTAGTACATGAGTTTGCAAGACAGTACCACCACTGGGGCCTCATAAGCTTTGTGGAAATAGTGCCTAATGACCCCACGGTTTGTAATATGTGAATTATTTGTTTGTTCTGTAACTGAAATAAAAGGTACAGAATCTATATTTAGAATTTAAGATCTTACTAAATAAAAGAAGTTATAATGAAATATATGGAAAAAATAAAGATATAAAGATTTAGTTTGGAACAGAGGAAACAGATAAGTAAGCTTATACTCATCTCAAGGAGTTTTGAGGATTTTCATACGAGGAATAGTACTTAGTTTTCCTTCTCACGTGACTAAAAGGGAAGGGAGTGGAGAAGCAAACTAAGAATTACTTAAAACCCACCATGTGTTTTAACAGTATTTTTGGTTTTTTTTTAACTGAGTTATAATTTATGTATCATAAACTCTATTCAGAGCACACAATTAATGAATTTTATCAAATGTTTACACCTATGAAACCAAACATTTCCATTTCATCCCTACTCCCCTCCCCCCAGACTTTGCCACTGACCCTGCTCTTCATCTGTACTTTACATTCATTCTCACAAAAACTTTAAAGAAATGGGGCAGGAAAACTTCAGAAATGGAAAAAAAAAAAAAGAAAATGGGAAAGTAAGTGACATGACAAAGGTTGTACAGAAATGTATGACCCTTAGATAAATTTCTGTTTACTCAACCTTAAAATATATTCAGTTTGAGTTCTTTCTAAAGATATGACACGTGGTATTTATAAAATGAAATTAAATGTATATTAGAAGATAATGAGAAGATACTAGCACTTTGTGTCTTCGTCCTAAAATGAAGCAGGTGGCTAATAAAGTAAAAGTACTTTCCTTTCTCTATTAAGTTGCCTTCTTGCACTTCTGTCAAAAATCAGCTAATCAGTTGTGTGTGAATCTATTTCTGGACTACTCTGTTAATTTGTGTTTCCATCTTTTCACCAGTACCAAATGTTTTCGATGATTGTAAATTTATGATAAGTGAAATTGGATAGTAGTGTGAGTCCTTAACTTTATTTTTGCTGTCATTGGTCTTTATAGCCTTCCCGTCGAACAAATAGTATTTTTGTTTAAAAAAGGATTTCAAATACATTTTTAACTTTATCCTACAAGTTCTGTCTACACTTTGTTGTTCAGTTCTAAGTTTAAAATATTTTCCATTAAGCTAGATGTAGTGGGCCTATAATCCTAGCACTCAGAAGGCTGAGGCAGGAGGATTGCCATGAGTTCAAGGCCAGTTTGGGCTACACAGTGAGCTCAAAACCAGCCTGGACTGCAGAGTGAAACCCCGCCTCAAAAAATTTTTTTCTATTGTGGTTATTTTTACCCTATGGGCTTGTTACCTTTTACGTCTAATTTAATTGCATTGTGGGTAGCATACTTGGTCCATTAAAATTCCTGCTCTGAATAAGTTGAAAAGAGAATTAAGAATACTGAGATTTGTTGTTGACTAATTAAGTCTCTTGAACTGATCCTTATTTCTCTATCCCTTTTGCCCCTTTCTCCATATCATTGTAAAAGGCAAAATATTTATACAATCTGAAGAGAAACCAGAGTGTAATATCGTTGCATCATTTCTCTATTAAAGTAGTACTATAATGTTCTTCTTTCTTCTATCCCAATATCATTTACAGTATTGCTATGGTTATTTTTCTGAAAAGCAGATCTAATTTTCTTCTCCTTTCACAAAATCTTTTAAGGTATTATGTCCCAGCATACAACCATGAATCTCTTAGCCTGGCACACAGATGTATTCATCATTTCAATCTGTTCTATTTGCCATTCTCTCCAGTACCTTTTTCATACATACCTAGTATCCTGAACTATGTTCAGTTTCTCAAACAGGTAAAGCTTGACTCCATGCATTGGCAGATATCAATCCTCCTGTCTGAAATGCTTGTCCTTCTTCATGGAGTAGTTTACTTTTCTCACTCTTCCATAAATTCTTTTTCCTAACTAGACAGATTCAGGACTCTTTCCTTTGTGCTCCTGTCACACCAGTGTGTTACTGGCATAAGGGCAGACATACAGATTTTTAATATATAAAAGGTTGAAATTTTGATTAAATCATTTGTTTTTTTCTCAGTTTTTATATCTGACAAATAATTGCCAAGTCCTACATTATGAGATTTTGCCTATATTTTCTTCTAAGATTTTTTTTTTTATGTTTAAGTCTTTGGTCGATTTTGAGTTAATTTTTATTATGGTATAAGGTAAGGTCTTTTAAATGTCACTGTGTAGTTTTTACAGTGTCACTTGTTTAAAAATTGTCCTTTTCCTTATCAAGTGGTCTTGATGACTTGACATATGTAAGAGGGTTTATTTTGGGGCTTTGTGTTCAACTCCACTAGCCTGTGTGTCTGCCTTTATGTCAGTTTCATACTACTTTGATTCCCAGCTTTATAGTAGCTCTACCTGTTTTATAGTAGCTCTACTTGTTCAGGATATTAGATATGTGTGAAAAAACTACTGGAAAAGATGCCAAATAGAACAGACTAATATGATAATGAAACTTGAATGCCAGGCTAAGAGATTCACGGTTGTACTATAGAGCATTGTAATACCTTGAAAGATTTTGTGAGTAAAAAGAAAAATCAGATATGTCTTTTAGAACTCAGGAAATGCAAGTCCTCCATTTTTTTTCTAAAGAATATTTTAGCTATTAAGCATTCCTTGAAAAATTTTTATGAAGGTTAGAATGTTTTTGTTTCTATAAAAGAAAATCTTCTCGATTATTTATTTAATCTCACTAATTTCCCCAGCCCATTCCAGAACTAGGGCTCAAGCAATGCCTGCTCTTACCCTCTTCAGTAGATGGGACTATGTGTACATGCTATACTCAGCTTCTACTTAGTTTTGATCAAATTGTTTGAGGACTCCTGCAGCTGTCTTTTATTGTATAGGAGACATGTGTATGAAAACTATAGAAATAATTTAAGACTTTTGGTGTCATTATCCTTCTTTAGAGAGAATTTACATTAGCTTCAGGCAGGCAGGTAGGGGCACTAGTAATCAGAGGTCATCTAATCCAATTAGTAGTCAGTATTATTCCAAACTAGAATTTTGGCAGTTTACCATTTTACCTCAATTTCCTAAAGCAAATCCTGCAAATTTTTTATTGGAATTGAAATTTTAGGACAAATATTGACATCTTGATAAAGCTGAGGCTTCTAAATAAACATATTATAATCTTGATTAAATTTCTTTCTGCAGTATGTTTTGACCCATTAGTGTGGTGGTATTACATATCCATTTCTTTTTTTATAAAATCGATACTTAAGAATTTTGGATGGTATTTTAAGTGGCATTTAAAATACCATTTTCCAAATGCTAGCTACTGCATATAAAAATAAAATTATTTGCATAATGATCTTATGTGTACTAATCTTGCTGAGTTCACTTCATAGTTGTGTTACATAGTCCTAAAGAATTGATGATCATATTACACTCAAAATTGGGGCTGGAGGAATGGCACAGCGGTTAGAGCACTTGTCTAGCAAATGCAAGGCCCTGAGTTTGATTCCCCCAGCACCACATAAGCTGGATGTGGTGATACATGCCTCTACAATGCCACCACTCTGAAGGCTGAGGCAGGACGATTACCGTGAGTTCAAGCCAGTCGACAAGCATAGTGAGTTCAGGACCAGTCTGGGCTATAGAGTGTGACCCTGTCTCAAAAAAATAAAAAAGTTATCCTCAAAATTGCATTTATGCTGCTTTTTCTCCAAGCTGTAGAGTGTTTATTTTGTTTGTTGAATTGCATTGCCTTGGCTAGAGCCAGTAGAGCAGTTGTTTAGTAAGAGTGGTAAGAATGCACATCCTTGTCATATTTTGACTTCAAGAAAAGAGAGTTCAACATTTTGTCATCAAGTATGATTTAAGCTATAGTCTTTTTGCTATCTTTTAATAGATAAAGGAATTTTTCTTCTGTTCTTTGTTGAGAGTTTTATCATGAATTAATTTTATATCTTCTCAAATTTTGCATCTATCAAATTGGTCATAAGATTTTCTTTTATTTGACAAATGTGATAAATTATGGTCATTTTTACAGCTTGAAGTATATTTTATACCTATATATAGCATTTATATATATTTGGAGTGTACAGTTTGATGAGTTTTGATATAAGTATGACATCATACATAAAAACAAACCATCACAGTCAGGTCAATGAGCATATCAATCACCCTGAAAAGTTTTGCCTACTACTTTGCAATTCATCACTTCTTACCTTGTTCTCAGGTAAATGTTGATCTTGCCCATCATTATTGATTTGTTTTTATTTCCATTTCTCTAATGGCTAAGGATGTTGAACATCTTTTCATGTATTTATTGGCCATTTGAACTTCTTCATCTGTGAACCGCCTCTTCATTACTTTTGCCCATTTTCAATAGGATCATTGATTTTGGGAGGCTTACATTTCTTCCGTTCCCTGTATATTCTGGTTATGAGCCTCCTATCTGAGGTGTTGGTGGTGAATATTTTTTCCCATCCTGTCGGTTCTCTTTTTACAGTGTTATTTCCTTTGCTGTGCAGAAACTTTTTAATTTAACATGATCCCATTTATTGATAATGGGGACAATTTCTTTTGCTTTTGGTGTCTTATTAAGAAAGTCTTTGTATACACCTATGTCTTTTAAATATTTTCCTAGTTTGTCTTCTAGAAGTTTCAGTGTCTCACATTTAATATCTAGGTCTTTGTCCACTTTGATTTGATTTTGGTGCATGGTGACAGGTATGTGTCTAGATTCATTCTTCTGCAAGTGGATGACCAGTTTATCCAGGATCATTTGTTGAACAGGCTGTCCTTTTTCCAGTGTATGCTTTTGGCTCCTTTATTGAAGATTAGGTAGTTGAGGGTATTTGAGTTTGTCTGTGCATCTTCAGTTCTGTTCCACTGGTCTGTTTTTGTGCCAGTACCAAACTGTTTTTACAACTATTGCTTTATAGTAGAGCCTGATGTCTGGTATTGTAATGTCTCCTGCCTTGGTCTTATTACTCAAGATTGCATTGGCTATTCTAGGTCTCTTTTGGTTCCATATGAATTTAAGGATTATTGTTTCAAGACCTTTGTTGGTATTTTGATTGGAATTGCATTGAATCTGTATATAACTTTTGGCATTATAGTCATTGTGACTATATTTATTCTGCCTATCCAAGAACAGGAGATGTCTTTCCATTTTCTGATATCGCCTATGACTTCTTTATTCAATGTAATGTAGTTTTCTTTATATAGGCCCTTCACTTCCTTGGTTAGGTATACTCCTAGGTATTTCATTTGTTGCTGAGTAATTGGGAATGGGATTGTTTTTCTGAGCTCTTTCTCAGTGCATTTGTTGTTAGTGTAGAGAAAAGCTATTGATTTTTTAGTATTGATTTTGTGGCCTGTAATTTGGCTAAATTTTAAAAATTATTTCCAAGAGTTTTTTAGTGGAGTTTTTGGGGTTTTCCATGTAGATAATCATATCTTCTGCAAATAAGGATAATTTGACTTACTCCTTTCTGATGCAGATTCCCTTTATTTCATTTTTCTTGTCTGATTGATAGGGCAAGTGTTTCAAGTACTATGTTGAATAAAAGTGGTGAGAGTGGACAGCCTTGTTGTGTTCCTGATTTGAGTGGAAACGATTTCAGTTTCTCTCCATTTACTATGATATTTACAATAGGTTTAGCATATATGGCTTCTGTGAGTTTGAAGTAAGACCATTCTATACCTATTTTCCTCAAAGTTTTTATCTTGTAAGGGTGCTGGATTTTATCAAAGGCTTTTTCTGTATCAATTGATATGGTCATGTGGTTTTTGTTTTTGCTTTTGTTGATGTGGTGTATTACATTGATTGATTTACATATGTTGAACCAGCCTTGCATCCTAGGAATGAAGCCCACTTGATCATGGTGTGTGATCTTTCTGATTACTTGTTGGATTCTATTTGCCATAATCTTATTAAGGATTTTTGCATCTATATTCATTAAGGATATTGGTCTATAATTTTCCTTCTTGGCTAAGTCTTTGTCTAGTTTTGGGAGTAGAGTGATGCTAGCCTCTGGAAATGAGTTTGGTAGTATTCCTTCTCTTTCTACTTCATGGAACAGTTTGAGAAGAATTGGAGTTAGTCCTTCCCTGAAGTACTGAAAAAATTCTTCTGTGAATCCATCTGGTTCTGACTTTTATTTGGAGATACGGCTTTTATTACTGCTTCAATTTCTGTATGTGTAATGGGGTTGTTCAAGATTTTTATGTCTTCCTCATTTAATTTTGTTATTTAGTATGTATCTAGGAAGTCATCCATTTCTTCCCAATACTTGTTAGAATATAGGTGTGCAAAATAATTTCTCATAATGTTCTGAATTTCTGCCGAGTCTGTTGTAATTTCACCCTTTTCATTTCTAAGTGTATCAATCTGTGTTTTTTCTTTCCTTCTCTTGGTGAATATAGCAAGAGATTTGTCTATCTTGTTTATTCTTTCGAAGAACCAGCTCTTTGACTCATTAATCATTTTTATTGTCTTTTTAATTTCAATTTCATTAATTTCAACTCTGATCTTTATAATTTCTTCTCTTCTGCTTTTTGGATTAAGTTGTTCTTGTTTCTCTAAGTCTTTAAGGTGCATTATTAACGTGTTTACATGTGACTGTTCTGTTTTTTTGATGTGTGCATTTATGGCTGTGAATTTCCCTCTAAGTACTGCTTTCATTGTGTCCCATAGATTTTGATGTGATGTACTTCCATCATTATTTAACTCTGTGAAGTTTTTTATTTATTCTCTGATTTCTTCTGTGTTCCACTGTTTGATCAGAAGTAAGTTGTTAAGTCTATGTGTATATGTGTGTTTTCTTCTGTTTCTAAGGCTGTTAAGTTCCAGTTTTATTCCACTATGGTCTGAGAGTATATAAGGAATTATTTCTATTCCTTTGTATTTATTTAAGCATGACTTATGGCCTAGAACATGGTCTATTTTAGAAAAAGTTCCATGTGCTGCTGAGAAGAATGTATATTCAGTTGATGTTGGATAGAAAACTGTAGACATCTGTTATGTCCAACTTTTCTATAGTGTCATTGAGCTGTTATATATCTTTGTGGATTTTCTGTCTGGTTGATCTATTTATCTGTATTAAGTGGAGTATTACAGTCCCCTATTATAATTATATTGGGGCCCATATGTCCTTTCAGATCTAATAATTTTTGGTTTACATAATTGGTTGCTCTAGAGTTGGGAGCATATATATTGATAATTGTGATTTCTTCCTGTTTTATTGTTCCTTTAACCAGTATATAGTGGCCATCTTTGTCTCTCCTCACCTGTTTTGTTTTGAAATCTGATGAGTCTGATACAATATAGCTACCCCTGCTAGTTTCCTGGGACCTGTTGCATGAAATATTGAATTTTACCCTTTTATTTTCAGTCTATGAGTTTCCTTGTGGGTGAAGTGAGTCTCTTGTAAGCAGCAAATTGTCATTTTCGGTTTTTTTGATCCAGTCATCCAGTCTATGTCTTTTAATCAGTGAGTTGAGGCCTTTGACATTCACAGTAATTACTGAGGTATGTTTGGTGTGTCCTGCTCTCATTATAGTTCTTCAGCATTATTTACTAGCCTTACTCTTTTCTCAGCTCATTCTCCTCTAGCTGTTGTCACTTTTTCTCTGGGGTCATTGGTGTCGCTGGCCTCCCTTTCACTTTCTAAGTTTCCTTTAAATAGTCTCTGCAATGGTGGCTTAGTGGCTGCTGATTTCTTTAAGCTTTCTATATCATGGGAAGTTTTAACTTCTTCCCCTAATTTAAAAGATAATTTTACTGGATATAGCAGTTGTGGTTGGCATTTATGTTCTTTTAGTGCTTAGATAATATTGCTCCATGATCTTTTGGCTTTTAGAATCTGGGTTGAGAAATCTGCAGTCATCCTGATGGGCTTATTTTTGTTGGTCATCTTCTGTTTTTCTTTTATAGCTTTTAGTATTTTCTCTTTGTGTTGGGTTTCTAGTATTTTAATTATGATTTGTCATGATGAGATTCTATTCTGATTAAATTGTTTGGTGTTCTGTATGCCTGCAGTATTTCCATGTTCATTTCTTAGATTTGGGAAATTTTCTTCCATAATGTCATTGAACATGACTTTTAAGCCTTTTGTTTTGTCCTCAGTTTTCTCCTGGACTCCCATAATTCTGAGGTTGTTTCTCTTTGAGTCATCTATCAGCTGTTGTAATAATTTGCTTTCTTCCTTCTTTACTTTGCATTCTTCACAGCCTGTATGTTCCTGCTCATTCATTTTATCTTCTAGGTCTGATAATCTATTCTGAAAGTGTTAGAAGTGGTTGCTTACTAATTGCTGTGTTTTTCACTTCCTGATTATCTGCAGTCAATTTTTTATGTCTCTGTTGTCATCTTCTCTGATTTCTTGTATTGCCTTTATTATCTTCTGGTTTATATCTTCTTTGTTCTCCTCTAATTGCTTTTCAAAGCTTGCTGTTAGCTTAGCTATGTCATGGCATAACTCTTGCATTATCTGTTTCATTTCCTGTTTTAATTCAAAGTATTTCTGGGCCCAGAAGTTATCATCTTTTTTGTCTTTTTAATCATTGGATTCTGCAATTTCAGGGTCCCTGGTGTTATTTTCTGGGGTGTCAGGTCTTTTTGTAGGAGATTTATTACCACGTTTCCTCATGATTCTGTTGTCTCTGGCTGGCTAATTCTGGGGCAGTGGAGGCAGTGATTCAGCAAAGGCCCAGTCCACGATGTCTCTAGAAGTCTCTGGGGCTTGGGATTGATGGGATGATTGAATTTCCTGGAAACCTTCTGAACCCTCTGGAAGCCTCTGGCTCACAAACTGATGGGGTGATGGAATTCCCAGTTCTAGGGGAGGGTAACGGCCACCTGGAAGTCTCTGGAAGCCTGTGGCACCTGTGGGGAAGGGGGGGACAGAGCAAGGGTTCCAGTAGCCTCCACCCCCAGAAGAAAGGAGAGTCATGAAGCTGGCTCTGGTCCCTGAAGGGAGGGGTGGCCCACCACACACACCTTAAGTCCCTGAAACAGGCAGCAGAGCAGAGGACGAGTGTCATGGAGCTGTCTCCGTTCCTGGTTGATTTGTTTTTAATTGATAGAACTTTATATAAATGAACTTTACATTCTGAACTTTGTGGTGAGAGGTTCTAACCTCATAGAACCACCTGGGAAACCTTCCCACTTCACATTTGTGGAAGAGTTTGTGAAGGGTTGGTAATATATCTTTCTTAAATATTTGGTTGAATTCACTATACATATATATATGTGATACATTTAAACTTTCACTCCTTTGTTCAGCTTCCCACCCCTAGAATGGGCTGCAATGGTCATATCTTGGTTCCTCTTTTTCTCTGGATCCAGCAGAGCCCTTTCTTGGAACAATTTGCCCAAAGGTTGTGTTGCTTTTTTTTTTTTTTTTTTGTATCTTAGTATATCTTTGTTGAGATTCTTTAAAATAGCCTCACCCACCAGTCCACATAAGAAAAGAACTGTAACAGTGAAATTCAGAAGGCTAAAAAATGTGAGAAATAAAAAGAGAGAAATTTCCAATTCCTTAGCTGCATACTGAAAGGTAAATGTTTGTACATTCAAAAGACATTCAAGTTATCATTACATCAATCAAATATCTTAAGATAAACTTATACCTACCAATTAAGTGAATTGCTACATTACATGAATGTAAATCTATATCACATAAGTATATAACACATAATTGGCTAAAGAGTGGTGAAGTGAATCAGGTGCAGAAGATTAAAAATGTTAAAAGACACGTGGTTTCTCTGATTTTGAAACCCAAAACACAGGCATTCTTTAGAACCAAATGGGTGTGATAGTGGGATTTATGGGGAAATGGGGAGGTGTAGGATGTTTGAAAATGCAAAGGGATTATAAAGGATATATCTGTGCACCAAATGCTTAAGTTTGTCAAGTTTATTGTAAACATTATGTATCACATATATATTAGTAAAAGGGAAAAAATACACACACACACACAGAGAGAGAGAGAGAGAGAGAGAGAGAGAGAGAGAGAGAGAGAGAGAGAGAGAGAGATCTGGCACTCTCATTGCATAGATAAATGATCTAAACAAGTCACTGGCCACTGTAAAATAAGTGACTAGAAAGGAATTTGGCAGGTTTTTTACATTTTTGTTAATGAATCTTTTTGTTACATTCAAGGGAAATTTTATGTCAGGGACTATTATCTCATTCTGTAACCTTATAAGATGTATTAAAAAATAAAGCTGAGGGCTCCCCACCAGTTAGCCATCCTCTGACCCTTCCCCACATGGAGGAAGCACAGACTTCTCTCAACTGTAGGTTTAGCAGTCTGGTGAAAGAAAGGCAAAGACAGAGAGCAGCCACCTGCTATCACTATACAGTTCCAGCGTGTGCCCACTTTCCTGCTGGAGTTTGGGGAATTCAAGGCAGCTCTGGAAGTTCTAAAAGGAAACTTCTCCACTTACCCCTGTTAGAAACGGCTCGTAGAAAATTTCCTGTCCAAACAAAGGATGGACATGGGAGGCATGGATGACAGGGTATGAGGCTTTAATTTCCTTTTCGCGAAAAGGGTGACCTTCCCACATGCAAGTGGAGAGAGGCACACCAAAAATGTAGCCGGTACCGACTTAAATCCCTAGGTCAGAGGTCCCTCCCCCTGCCTCTTCCTATTGGCAGGATTCACAATCTTCCCAAGAATATCTAAGGCACTGGCTCAGGGCCAAGTTCATCACAACATCATTACCTTTATCCTTCCTTTCCCTTTCCGCCTTTGTCTGGTCACCTGGTCAGGTAGGGCGCGAAAATGTAAAGATCTGCCATCTTGAACAATGTGCCACTGCTACCACTAGGTGACGCTCACGCCCAGAGCACTGGGTCCCAGTGGCTACTTAGAGTCTGGAGCTGCAAAAGGGTATTTTAGCTTTAAACTAAAATAACTTCACAGAAAAGGACAGAAAATATTAGGCAAATAAAAGTATGGAGACTGTTAAGCAAGATGATTATCTTTGGAAGTAGTTGTGCCCATGTATCAGATGATGTCAAGGAACTTTAGACAAATCTAAAGAGTGTCATGAAAAAGAAGTACAAGGTTTACAAATGAAAGTAAGCAAACATAAAAATGAGTTCAAATGCCCAAAGATTAGGAGAATTTGTCACCAAAAATCAGCAGCTGAAAGAGCCACAGAAAGTCCCATGTGTTGACACAAAAACATTACTTTTGTCTTAAGAGGTTATGAAATGGTTTATTCTGAAGCCAAATATGAATGACCAGGCCTGGGAAAATGTATTCTGAATTTCCCAAATAATACATTTCTTTTTCCCCCATTTTATTGATATGTATAAGTTCAAAATTTAAGGTTTACAATGAAGTTGAGCATTTTGTGCACATGCATATCTTGTCAAGGTGACAAGGGCTTTCCCACTCCCCTTTTGTCCCTCCCCTTACCCACCCCCCCTTCACTCTTCATCCCCCCACCCCCATGGTTTACTTTGTTTTTCATTTTAAGTTCCATGAGATAGTTGTGATCTGGGTTTCTCATATCAGAGAGACCATTTGATGTTTCACCTTCTGCTTCTGACTCACTTCACTAAGCATGATGTTCTCAAGTTTCTTTCATTTGCCTGCAAAAGCCTCTATGCTGTTGGACTTTATAGATGCATAGTATTCCATTGTGTATAAATACCACAGTTTGTGTATCCATTTGTCTGTTGATGGGTATTTTGGTGACTTCCATATTTTAGCTATTGTTAGTTGTGCTATTACGAACGTGGGTATACATGTATCTCTGTTATGCGTTGTTTTGACCTCTTTTGTAAGTATTCCCAGGAGGGGTGTCACTGGATCAAAGGGGATATTTATTTCCATTCTTTTGAGAGATCTCCATACTGCTTTCCAGAGTGGTTGTACATAGGGGTAAGCAAAGATTTCCTTGACAAAGTACCAAAAGCAAAATAATTATCCCCATTATTAACAGATGGGACCTTGTCAAACTAAAAAGTTTCTGCACAGCAAAGGAAACTATCACCATTGTAAAAAGAGAACCAACAGATTGGGAAAAAATATTCACCAACAACATCTCAGATAGGAAGCTCATAACTAGAATATACAGGGAGCTGAAGAAAAGTAAGCCTACCAAAATCAAGGATTCGACTGAAAAGTGGACAAATGAAATGAAGAGGCAGTTCACTCACAAAGAAGTACGAATGGCCAATAGATACATTTAAAGATGTTTACCATTCCTAGCCATAAGAGAAATGCAAATCAAAACAACGCTAAGATACCATCTCACTCCAGAGAGAATGGCATGTATCAATAAGTCAAATAGTAATCAGTGCTGGTAAGTCTATGGAGAGAAAGGAACCCCTCTGCACTGCTGTTTGGAATGTAAATTCGTACAACCAAGTAACACATTTCAATGAGCAGCAGTTATATACAATATTTATAGTTGAAGAAAGTCATAAATCAAAGCACAATTTGAAAGCATTGGCAGATGCATCAGGTAGGCAGGCACACTGAAGCAGGGAAATCTCTGCGATAGGCCTCCGATATTATCTAGTGGTATTTTTAGCTCTTGGGTTGAAAAGAAGCTAGGAGTTCTGTTTTTACATCATCAGACATTTACTTAGTAGGAATGTTACATATCAAAAGATTTATCACAGGATGTTAAGTTAGATACAGAGGAGGACAATAGGTGTCCCCATGACAGTCTGGCTATGCAAAGTATCCCCTTCTTACCAAGGGTTCTCCTAACCAATAGATGCATTGTGAGTGAGGCTATTTTCAGGGAACTTCAGTTATCACATGAAAAACATTAAAGTTTTAGATTGGTTAAGAGCAGGATTATATGATTGATATTCAGTAGCTGAATAATATTTGTGGAAAAATATCAAGAGTTTGAAAATATCGGACAGCAAACTTGTTAGAGTTTGTGAATAAAAAGAATACTCTTCAGGAGTTAAAACACTTTCTGAATAGCTGCAACAGAAAATTGAGAATGATCATCAGCATCAAGCAACTGAGCTTGAATGTGAGGAAAATGTTATTCCAGATCTACTAATAACCATTTTTAATTTTCTGACATTAGCTACAAAAAAATCTTTGTGTATGATATATAGAAAAAACAAATACTAAGTTGGAACACTCCAAATGAATTAAATTTCCTAGGCTTTAACTTATTTTCAACATAGCCCTAACAAAAAGGAAATTCTAGTGGCGGTAACTTTTGACCAAAGTGAAGCTCCAGTGGCAAAACAAAACAAAAAAACATGCAGAACAAGCAATTATTACACTGATAAGACATCTTGAACTTGGTGTTAAAGAAGAATTTGAACCTAAGAGTTCTATGAACCCTCTTGCTGAAGAGCTCTACCACTATCTGGAATTAGGTCTCAAGAAATCTATGAGAAATAATGAAAATAGTTCAAAGTTTTCAAATCCTGCTACAAAGACTCCTCAACAACTTGGGTTTCATCTGCTGTATTTGAAACTATCACTAATGTGAAAAGTAGTTTGGATCTGAATACAAATTTGCCTCCATCTCCTTTAGACAGTGGGGTGAAGCCATCTGAAAACAGCCTTCTTTCCTATACTTCTATTTCTGAATCAGAGAAAACAAGATCAAAATCTGTCCTTTTCATACATCATAGTCTTGGATCTGAAGTGAGCAAAATCATTAGCTAAACAGCTTCTAGTAAACAGATTCTTACAAATAAAAATGTAAGAAAATCCATACATGAACATGATACTACTGATCACACTAAAGGTGCTATTACTGCTAAATAAATGGTATTCCTGAAATCTTCAAGAGGCAGAACATCCCATAGGAGGAAAACTAAGGAAGAAAGTAAACATGAAGTCAGCTAGCCCAAGCCTCTTTTGATGAAGAAAATACTTTTTATTTTTTGATAGTCAATTTTCCATGAATGGGACTATCTTAGTTACTTGTTCATTGCTGTGACTCAGTACCCAACATACACAAATTTAGGGGAAGAAAGGTTTATTTTAGCTCACAGTTTCAGAAGGTCACAGTCCATTCAGGGGCAACATCACAAACAGGAAGACAAGTTGAGACTAGTTGAGACTACTAATCCAAGGAAGGCAGGAAGCAGTTTATACATCCTGCCGGGTCTCCTCCTAGTGATTACCCCCTCCTAGCCCCAAGTGTGGAAGGTGTGGTAAACCACTACACGCCATTAATCCAAATTTACATGCCATTGATCCAGTTTACATGCCTGTAGTCCACCCCTGCAGACTAGGCTCCAATCTCCCAACAGCACATTGTTCCATAGACTATAACATTTGAGTACATGAGACTTTTGGGGAACATTCCAGATCCAAACCACAATAGGGACCATATTATGGATGAACTTCTGGATCAGTTTTTAACTATTTATTATCAAGAGAAAAGCCAAGAAAAGGAGACCTCTAAAAAACAGACTTAAGCAAATGACTCATTTAAGCCCTTTCTAAAGAGCTCTCTCTCAGGCTGTAAGACCTTGAGTAGAAGCTGCATATTACCCTGTAGGTCCTTTCCCTTTGACAAAACTAGAAACTTTCTCTGTATTTTCTCTCTGCTGTCTTCACCTGTCTTCATTGTAGAGCTAGATAAAGGTGACAGGCAGTACCCACGTAACGGACAGAATGCTAGACTGTCTTAAAATTTCCTCTGCCACATTAATTAGTTCACTACCATTAATCTCATTTTCCAGCAAAGTCTCAAGACATGGCCAAAATGAAGACACATATTTTGCTAGGGTGTAAAAAATATAGTTTGTAATCCAAAGAGTTCTCCTTCCCATCCAAACCCTCTTGAGCATGACCTTTGCAGTTTGTATTTCTGTCAGCATGCTGGTCTTCTGAGCTTCAACCAAAGTCTCCTATCACTCTCTGCTTAATTTATACAGTACACTGCTACATTAAAATATTTATTAATAGCAGATTTTATCATGTTTTTGTATAGATTCAAGAGTAAATTACATCATCTACACTGATTTATACTTAGCACATTTATATTTTCTAATGTTGATTGTTCAGATTTATTCAAATTTTTATATATAATGAAAAGAAAATAAATGAGTCAAACAGCTAGTTCAAATGAGATATTCTTAAAGAAATGCAAGCAGTGATTAGCAAGCTAAAAGAGGAACTTACTAAATGAATAGTGGTCCTAATGCGTACAAAGCTTACTGAGAATATAGAAGCCCCAAATAAAAAGTTGGCTGGGGTAAATAAGAAAATGCAAGATATGAAGGAACATTTTAATACTGAAGTAGAAATTTTGAAAAGAAATCTAGCTGAAATGATATGAATTGAAAGCAGGGAATGTCTACTCAAACATTGTGAGGACAATTTCAAACCTTGAAGATAAGGTTAAGGAAACAAATGCCATAATTAGGCACGACTCCACAATTAGAAATGAGCAAAGTAGCTCCATGCAACAACTGATGGATGATTCAAAGAGAACCAATCTCAGAATTATGAGTGTGGAAGAAAGAGCAGAAGATAACACCAGTTTAGGATAAATTTACATCAAAGTGAACAAATAAATTACTGTATTAAATGAATACCCAACATCCACAAGTTCAGGGAGGAAAGATTTATTTTAGCTCACAGCTTCAGCATGTCTCACTGCTGGCAGTGGTAGAAGTACATGGTGGAGGTCTAGTCTGAGAAGAGCACTTTACAGCATGGCGCAAAGAAAGCCAACGGAGGGAGCAGTGAGTGGATGAATGTCTGGAAACTAAGAAGGTCAGAGCTTTCCCAGGAAAAGCTGTAACAATGTCTCTACTTTCTTCCTTTGATTTAATTCAAAATGCCAGTTGGGCCACCCACACCCAGGATAGGTGATCCTCTTTCATTTCCTGACCCACGAGTCAATCAGACTGTCTTAGTTAATTTTTATTTTGCTGGGACAGAATACCTGACGTCCACAAATTTAGTGAGGAAATACTTATTTTTAGCTTACAATTTCAGAAAGTCCATTCACAGGTGGGTGACTGGACATGGCAGAACCACATGGTGGGATTTAGAGCAGAGCAAAAGAGCTCCTCATGGCATGGTAGAAAAGATCCAAGTCCAGGAGGAAAGGCCAAATTAACACACCCCTCCATGTCAGGCACCAAGCATCCACCCCTGCAGCATGGCCCCACTTCTCAGCAGTACACAGTATCCACAGGCACGTGAAGATCTTGGGGAATGAGGCGTTTGGGGGACATGCCTAATCCAAACCATGACATTCTGCTCCTGGCCCCCAAAATAGTCATGTTTACCTCCTTATGCAGAATGCTATTAATCCTTCTCTAAGAGTTGCCAAAGCCTTGACAGTTTCAGAACTGCTGAAAGGTCCAAGTCCAAAGTCTCCTCTGAGATGCAAGGCAGATAAGCTCCTGTGAAAACCAAAGGAAAACTACGCACTTCTAACACACAGTGATATAGGGTGAACATTCCCATTCCAAAGAGGAAAAATACAAGAATAGGAATAATCAGACCAAAGCAGTATTGAAACCCGGCAGGGTAATAACCAAATTCTGCAGTTTTATTAAATTTTATAGTTCTGTATGCAGAACCCCATACAAACTGTGAAGAGATGTGAACTCCAAAGGGCTTGAGTGAACCCACCCCTACCGCACTTCCTCTGGCTGCAACCTTCCTCTTCTTTCCTTTAAGCTAGATCCATTCACAGCCTGTATCTTTTCTCAGCTGAAGATCCGTATTTCTGGCATTTTTAAATTTCTGGGGTTTCCATTGCACCTCAGCTTTTTCTTCACAACTCCATGCGTTTCCCTTCCCAGGGGCACACTACCTGAATTCCAAGGCCTTCCTCTGAAATCTGGGTGGAAATCTCTACGAACTCACAATTCTTACACTTTGCAAGCCTGTCAAGCCAGGACCATGTGGTTGTCACCAAAGTCTGCTCCTGACTTCAGCAGAAGCCTGGCCACCTTGAACAAATGCTGTAGGGTCCGTTGAGTTCTTAGATGGTTGAACTCCAAGAAACATTTTTTTCTTTGGCCCTATATGATGCCCTAGGGTACTATCCTTAGAGCCAGTTCCTTTGCCTCTCTACCCTTTAATTGACAAAAGGTGGGGTCTTGTTGATTCCTTATACCCTTTCAAGGCATCTTTTTTTATAGTCCTGCTTCTGAGCACTTGGCATCTTTTTAATGTTAATCTCTTTATCTTCTTTGTGCTCTTTTGCCCCACTTCTATAGGCCCTTTCAGTCCATTAAAACAAAAAAAAAATCTATTATCATGTTTCTCTGCTGTTTTTTTTTTCCTACTGCGTTTTGTCATAGAGTTGTCTAAAAGCCACAAACGGTAGCCATGTAACAGCCTGAACATTTGACTACCCTGAGTTTCATCAGATTAAGTAGTCCACCGTCCTTGATCTCAGTTTTAGGTAGTCTCTAGACAAGGGCAAAATGCCAATTATACTTTTGCTAGAATGTAGCACACGTAGCTTTTACACCACTTACCGATAGAATTCTCTTTCCTATCTGAAACTTTTTGAGCCTGGCCTTTCCAACTCACACTTTTTTTTTTTTTTTTTTTTTTTTTTTTTTTTTTTTTTTTTTTTTTTTTTTTTTTTTTTTTTTGAGGTAGGGTCTTGCTATGTAGTTCAGGCTGGTCCTGAACTCAATATAGAGAACAGGTTAGCTAGGACTTACAGCAATCCTCCGGCCTCAGCCTCCCCAAGTGCTGTGATTGAAGGTGTGCACCACCATACCTCGCTTATGTGGTGCTGGGAAATTGAATCCAGGTCCTTGAGCTTGTTAGAAAAGTGCTTTAACCTCTGAGCTATTCCTCCAGCCCCACTATCCACATTTCTTTCAGCATTCTGGTCTTCTGAGCTCCACCAGAATCTCCCATCAAGTTTGGCTCAGCACTCCAAGACTTCTCTAGCTGACATCTTCAAACCTTTCCAAACTTCTCCTGAAAACCAGTTTTAAAGGCTTTCAAACCACATGACCAGGTAAAGTCACATCAGTGACTCCAATCCTGGTACCAATGAAGCTCATGCCGGGAGCGAATATCTAAGATTCACAAATTTAGGGAGGAAAAATTTTTTTAGCTCAGTTTCAGAAGGAAACAGTCCAAGTTCATTCACAAGCTGGAAATGGTGGAATCATTTGGTGGGGCTGGAGTAGGAGAAAGAGCTCCTGATGGCATGGCAGAACAGAGCCAATTGGGAGGAAAGACAGAGCAAGCACAAACCCCTCTGGGTCAAGCCCCAAGCACCCACTGCAACTAACTAGGGCCCACGTCCCAATATCACATGGTTCCTATTACATCTGAATACATGAAGCATTTGGGGGGATACTCCAGATCCAAACTATGACATAAATACACCTGAAAGCTCTGTTCTACACATTTTCTAATCTCAACAAGTTGACATAATCTCTGCAAATCAGGCCCTAAGCATCTGCCCCTTCCGGCCAGGTCCCACCTCCCAAAAGCACATGGTTCCATAGGTATCCCATTATATCCAGATACATAAGGCTTTTGGGGGACGTTCTAAGGCCTAACGCAGCATTTCACTTGTGAACATATATCTTAATGACTGCCCAAGAAAAAGGTAGGACCAACTGTGAAATAACAAATTTATGTTG
This sequence comes from Ctenodactylus gundi, assembly GCA_004027205.1. Taxonomy (NCBI): domain Eukaryota; kingdom Metazoa; phylum Chordata; class Mammalia; order Rodentia; family Ctenodactylidae; genus Ctenodactylus; species Ctenodactylus gundi. The sequence continues at coordinate 70,098 of PVKB01002954.1, forward strand.
TCTCTTTTTCAGTCAGTTCTTTTCCTTATACTATACACTGTTTCTGAAAATCCTCACTCACAGTATTAACGTCAATGTAGCTTCCTGTTTTACTTTCCCTAAAGATATAGAGAAGAAGCAGAATCTATGGCTCCAACTGTCTAGTACTTCACCTGTATTTCATAGAAATTATTATTATATTTGTTAGGCCTACTCCCAATGGATTTTACTAATATATTATTTCATTCCTTGAAAGATAAAAGGAGTTTCAATTATTATATTGTTGAGATTATATTCCTGTTTCAACACAGTGTACACATTTCAGAAATTAATCATAAAATCTTGTGGTTCTAAAAGAAAGTAAATTTTTATATCAACTTTACATCCTCAGTTATTAAAGGTAGAGTAATAAATAGGAGAAATTTCAAAAGTGTAATTCTTTACTGGTTAAAAAATTGATTCAGGATAATTTATATTACTATGAATTTTTCTTACCTGTATTTTTATGCATAGTTTATTCATTAAAACATACCTGAATTATTAGATTGGGTTCTTTCAAAAGGCAGAATTTACAGAAATTATAACAAAAAGGATCTATTTGGAAGGCTTCCAAGTCTGAGGATAGACATAGTCCAAGATGGCAGCCTGCATGTACCAGAGCTGGGGTGTCCAGTGGCTGCTCAGCTGCAAAGTAGGATATCCATCCAGGACTGCATGACAGCCAGTGAGAGTCCACTGTGGATCTCAGTTGTTCGAAAAACAATGGTGAAGACTGTAGACTGAAGATGGCGACTGAAAATTAGCAATGGACAGACAAGTGCAAGTCAAGAGTAGAGCAAATCTGTGATGAAGATCAATGGTGTGTAGCAAATCGGTGTCTGTAGACAATTGCAAAGGCCAAAGCATTCACAAAGGAAGGCGCTATGACTATCTCTCCTCTTCCCTCCTTTTATACAGTTCCAGTTCCCAGTTGGGCCTCTCACAACTGGGTAGGTGTTCTTTTCTCATTTGCTGGCCCAAAAATCACTCACCCTCTAATCCTGGTTGGTTCTCAATTCCCAAACTAGGTGTGGTTCCCAAATCCTAATCCAGAGTTTGAGTGCCTCAAATTGAAATAATCTCTCCAGCAGTCACAATTCATCCCTTGTCAACTTGACAACCAGACACATCTGCATGAACCGTACTTAATTCCCAAGTACAATAGCCAAGTTTGTAGTTACGCCTAACATAGCACAACCACACTGTGTACAAACGGAAACACAATAAATTCCTCCCCACCAAAGAGAACAGAGTTTCTCTTTGGAGAATACCTATTCTCTTGACATTCAATTGCTTAACATTAGAGTGTAACAATAATAAGGATACACACACACACACACACACACACACACACACACACACACACACACGTACAAGCATGAGGAGAGATTCTAATTACAGTCCTCGTTTCAGTAACTGGTCACATGGTCCTGGCTGGTGTTTATAACTACCTTCTTCTACCCATTTTGTATTTCCTTGGCCTTCAGCAAGAACCTTAGCAGGTCTTGGTTTTTTCCCTTGTGGGGTGGCCCATACCTTCACTCCTAAAGGTTCTGGGCCATTTGCCATCCTGTCTGGATTGTTTTGTGTCAATTTCCCATTGGCTTTAATAACAGGACATGGTAAAACTAGGAGGCACCCTAAAGGATCTCCTGCAGTCCAAACATAGTCCTTTTGCCTCTATTATGGATTGTTAGTCCAACTTCTCCTTGGTAGTCTGGATCAGTCACCCCTGCTAACATTAACTCTTTTTTTTTTTTTCTTGCTGGTTCAGTGGTACAAGGAGGCCAAAATGACCAGGGGGAAGTCCCAATTTCTATTTTACTGGAATTATTGCTGTGCCTCATGGTACAAGCCTCCCCCATTCTGGACCTAAGACTTCTAAACCAGCAGAGCATGAGGTTTTGGGGGACAGGAAGCAAAAATTTCATTAGTGGGTCACTGGGGTTGATGGTAAGTGGTACCATCTCTGTCTCCACTCCTTGATTCCTGGACCCATGAGTTCTGGCTATGGGAGAGACAGGTCATAGGCTGCCTGCTGATTTAGAGCATACACAGCCTTCTGAAGAGCCTTGCCCCAACCCTGCAAGGTATTACCACCTAGATGGCGCTGTAATTGTGTCTTCAGGAGGCCATTCCATTGTTCTATCAGTTCAGCTGCTGGATGGTGGGGAACATGGTAAGACCAGTGAATTTCATGGATATGAGCCCACTGCCACACTTCTTTGGCTGTAACAAGTATTCCCTGGTCAGATGCAATGCTCTGCAGGATACCATGACAATGGATGAGGCATTCTGTAAGTTCACAAATGGTAGTTCTGGCAGAAGCATTATGTGCAGGAAAGGCAAATCCATAGCCTGAGTATGTATCCCAGTAAGGACAAAATGCTGTCCTTTCCATGGTGGAAGTGGTCCAATGTAAGCAACCTGCCACTAGGTAGGCTGATCACCCCGAGGAATGGTGCTATATAGGGGACCCAGTGTTGGTCTCTGCAGTTGGCAGTGGGCATTGAGCAGGGGCTGTAGCCAGGTCAGCCTTGGTGTGGGAAAGTTCATGTTGTTGAGCCCATGCATGACCTCCATCTCTGCCGCCGTGGCCACTCTGTTCATGGACCTATTGGGCTATTATAACAGGGGTAGCTGAGGAAAGAGGTTGACTACTCTGAACAGAATAAATCATTCTGTCCACTTGATTATTAAAGTCATCTTCTGCTGAGGTTACTTTTTGATGAAAATTTACATGGGACACAACTATTTTTACATCTTCTGCCCATATGGAAAGGTCTATCCACACACCTCATTCTCAAATATCTTTCTCACCAGTCTTCCAGTTGTGTTCCTTCCATGTCCCAGACCAGCGAACCAGACCATGTGCTACAGCCCACGAATCAGTATATATTCGCACATTTGTTCTTCCAAGCGAATGCACAACTAGATGTACTGCTCCAAGTTTTACCCATTGTGAAAATTTCCCTTCACCACTGTCCTTCAGGGATGTCCCGGGGGGGGGGGGGGGCTGCAGTGCAGCAGCTGTCCACTTTTCATGGGTCTGCATTATGTGCAGAAACATCTATAAACCAGGCCTTACTGTTCTCTTCCTCTGTCAGCTGAGCATAGGGCATAGCCTGTGAAGCCATAGGTGCATGCTGGGGGACAGAAGGTGATTCAGCAGAAATAGGCACCGTGGACATTTGAGCCACTTCATGCAATTTACTTGTACCTTCTGGACCTACTTGGGCCTGGTCACATATATACCACTTCCGTTTGATGATAGACTATTGTGCACATCCAGCTTAATGACTTGAAGGGTCAGACAGCACCCAGTTCATTATGGGCAGCTCAGGTCTCCTGGTAACCTGATGTCTCATGGTCAAACATTAAGTTTCCACCAAGGCCCAGTAGCAGGCCAGAAGCTGTTTCTCAAAGGGAGAATAATTATCTGCAGGTGATGGCAGGGCCTTGCTCCAAAATCCCAAGGATCTCCACTGTGATTCACCTGTGGGAGCCTGCCAGAGGCTCCAAACAGCTTTCCTGTCTGCCACTGACACCTCAAGCACCACTGGGTCTGCTGGGTCATATGGCCCAAGTGACAGTGCAGCCTGAACAGTAGCCTGGACCTGCTGCAGAGCCTTCTCCTGTTCTGGAGCCCACTCAAAAGTAGCAGCTTTTTGAGTTACTTAATAAATTGATTAGAGTAATACACCCAAGTGAGAAATATGTTGCCTTCAAAATCCAAATAGGCCTAATAGGCATTGTGCCTCTTTCTTGGATGTAGGAGGTGCCAGATATAATTTATCCTTCACCTTAGAAGGAATATCTCTCTATACCACTGTACTCCTAGGAATTTTACTGAGGTTAAGGGCCCTTGAATTTTGGTGGGATTTGTTTCCCAGCCTCTGACTCGTAAATGATTCACCAACAACTCTAGAGTGGTTGCCACCTCTTGGTCACTGGGTCCAGTTAGCATAATGTCATCAATATAGTGGACCAGTGTTATTTCCTGTGAAAGGGCGAGATGATCCAGATCCCTTTGGACTATGTTGTGACACAGGGCCAGAGAGCTGATATACCCTTGAGGAATCACGGTAAAGGTATACTATTGACCATACCAGCTAAAAGCGAATTGCTTCTGATGGTCCTTATGGATAGGTATGGACAAAAACACATTAGCCAAATAAATAGCTGTATACCAGGTACCAGTAAGGAAACCACATCTGACACAGCAGCTCCAATTTGTGTCACTACCTGATTAAGTTTATGATGATCCACTGTAATCCTCTGAGATTCATCCATCCATTTTCTGCACTGGCCAAACAGGAAAGTTGAATGGAGATGTGGTAGGAACTACCACCCCTGCATCCTTCAAGTCCTTGATGGTGGCACTAATCTCTGCAATCACTTCAGGGATGTGATTTGTTTCTGATTTACTATTTTCCTTGGTAGAGGCAATTCCAATGGCTTCCATTTGGCCTTTCCCACCATAATAGCCCTCACACCAGAGATTAGGGAACCTGTATGGGAATTCTGCCAAGTACTAAGGATATCTATCCCAATTATACATTCTGAAACTGGGGAAACGACTATAGGATAAACTTGAGGACCTCTGGGGCCCACCATGAGTTGGCCCTTAGCCAGTACTTTATTGATCACCTGGCCTCCATAGGCTCCTACCTTAACTGGAGGTCCATAATACCTCGGATCTCCTGGAATTAGTGTTAGCTTAGAGCCAGTGTCTAGTAGTCTTTGATCATTTGTCTGATCATTTCCCCTTCCCCAGTGCACAGTTACTCTGGTGAAGGGCCATAGGCCCCTCTGGGGAAGGATAGGAGAAATATTGACAGTATAACTCTTTGATAATGTGTCAGGGTCCTTCCTCAAGGAGACCTGACCATCCCTTCATTTAAGGAGTAGTGGGTTTGTAAATTTGCTGAAGTCTGGAAATTGATTGGGGGAACCTGCTTCTCTGTTGCTTCTATTTGAGGTAGCTGTTTGCTCAGTTACCCTAGAAATATTTTTCCTATATAAATCCAACAAAATTTTAGAAGGTTTCCCACCTGTTTCAGTTTTGGGTACACCATCACTGATGAGCCAGTGCCAAAGGTCCCCACGCGTCAGCTCATTCCAGTCACTACTTTGCTTCTGCGGTAGATTTCGATAAGTATGCCCATCCTGCCTTTGTCAGTTAACTGCTGCCACTTGGCCCCTGCTGATCCGACATCCAACAAAACCCATATCATTTAACTGTTATAATTATGTGGCTGTCATTCCCACTGTAAGGTTTGGCATACAGAGAAGAGCAATGACAGGGCACATCAAAGTTGCTGGTACTCCATTCACCGATCGGTTTCTTAAAGCACAGTAAAGGGTACCTGGTCAGGACCCTCCCTCCCAATCCAAGTGAGTTAGCTTCATCTGGAAGATCCACTCCAGCATTCCCATTTCCCCTCCTCAACAGTAAACCAAGGAATATCAGGCATTTCCAGCTCACTCACAGCAGGCCATCTTCTAATCCATATTTCTGCCAGCCAACCAAAAAAAACTATTAGTACTTCTAACTTCACGAGCTATAACATTAGATACTGAATCCCTGCTCAATGGACCCATGTCAAGAAACAGACTGGTCCAGATGTATATTCCTTCCACCATTGTCCCACACCCTTAAAATCCACTGCCATGCTTGTTCTCCAGACCCCTGCTTACAAGAATTAGAAAATTCAAAATGCTCCTTGGGGGTGTAATCGTACCTCCTCATGAGTGGTACTGTGGACTTCACCCTTAGGGGCTTTCTGAGACTTAACCCTGCTTATCAACCTAGAGGAAATGTAGGTGGGTGCTCAGGAGAGTCCTGAAGAGCAACTGCATTGTCCTCCCTATTGCATCAGGAAGTTTTCTGACTGCCTCCGTAGGCAACACAGGATTAATTTCCTCAGGAGTGGAGAAGTCAACAGCACAGAGGGCAGAGGTGGGAAGCCTCTGCTGCTGAGGGTGGGGTTCTCCCTTCTTCTGGCAAAATAACCTTTTCAGCATTTATGGGTTCCTCACTCCCAACTCTTCCCACACATCTCCATCCCAATTGGTGGGGTCCCATTCTTTCCCAATTAGCACCCTCACTTTAACTGTAGATACCTGTCTAGGCTGAGCATTGACCTAGTGCTGTAGTTCAGTTTACCTGATTATGATTTTCAGCCACCTCAGCCCTGTGGCTAAAGGAGAGAAGATTTTTCTCCAGAACATGCTTAGATGCTCTCAAGGAGTCTTTGTGTCTGGTGTCAGAAGTCTGAATCCCTGAGCTCACTGTTCTCCTTCACTAGTTTGTCCAAGATGCTTAGAGGAATAAGCCAGCATCATCATATTTTGTACTTTTCCAGAAGTTCTCCAATATATTACATACAGAATTACGAAATGCACCACTCCTCAGAAGTGCAGAGTCAGGGTAATCATAAGGATCCAGTACCTGTGTCATTTCAAAGAGTTCACAACATGGGCCATTGGTTCTCCCTGCATTATTAGTAGGAGGGATCACAGCAACTTTAGGTCTCATAGAACTAGGTAACCAACCCAGAAATCTCTAGTTATCTTAGAGAATACCACTGTTGTAATTCTATCTCTTGAGAGCCACTCCTGGTGCCAAAATCTGTGTTAGTTTGGGTTCTTTCAAAAGGCAAAGTTTATAGAAATAACAAAAAGGATCTATGTGGAAGACTTACAAATCTGAGGATAGAGATAGCCCTAGATGGTGGCCTGCACTGGAATGTCCATTGGCTGCTCAGCTGCAAAGTAGAACTCCCGTCCAGGACTGTAGGACTGCCAGTGAGAGTCTGCTGCAGATCTCATTTGTTTGAAGAACAATGGCAAAAATCAGAGCCTAAAGATTGGCAACTGAAGATCAGCGATGGACATTCAGGTGCAAGTTGAGACTGGAGCAAATCTATGATGAAGATCTGTGGCGTGTAGCAAGTTGGCATACGTAGACAATTGCAGAGGCAAGAGCTTTCCCAGAAGACGAAGCTGTGACAATTTCTCTTCCCTCCTTTTATACAGTTCGAGTTCCCAGTTGGGCCTCCCACAACTGGGTGAGTATTCATCCCTCATTTGCTGGCCCACAAATCACTCACCCTCTAATTCAGGCTGGTTTCTGAATTCCCAATCTAGGTGGTTCCCAAACCCTAATCCAGGGGTGCTTCTTGATTGCCTCACGTTGACATAATCTCTCCAATGGTTACAGAGAAGTTTCAATTATTTTATTGTTGAGATTATTTTCCTGTTCCAATACAGTATACACATTTCAGAAACTAACCACAGAATCTTGTGGTTCTGAAAGAAAGTGCATTTTTACATCAACTTTACATCCTTAGTTATTAAAGGTAGGGTGGTAAGTAGAAGAAATTTTATAAGTGTAATTCTTTACTGGTTGAAAAGGTTGATTCAGGATAATTTATTTTATTATGACTTTTTCTTACCTTTATTTTTATGCATAGTATGTTCATTAAAACATATCTGAAAGTCGTTTTCTGCAAATCATTGGTAGGGTGGCATAAGCTACCTACAGACCTATAAAATATGATGAAATTCCCAAATATGATATAATATATACGGCTTCATAATATACTCTACCCTGACAACTCAGGGAGAAGGAATATCCCTAGCTCTGTAGAAGACTTTTTTTTTTTTACAGAAAAGGTAAAAGCATAACCATATAATAAACTGCCAAAATATTTTCTTTTTAATAAATGAGGTAAGATGTTACAATCCGTCCAAAGGAAAAATTCAAGCAAGATACATAGACGATAAGAATGTTGAAAAGAATTTATAAATAGGTATAAAACTGGCCAATATCTCCAGGTCAATAGTAGTTATATTTAACCAGATAAAACTTATTTATATTTCTATAGAAAGGAATCATTTGCATTAATCAAAGCTTTCTATAATTTATAGAGTTAAAACATAGCTCACAGAAAGGAAAAGTGTAGCTCCCCCTTCCCACCATCCCGTCAGATACTTCTGAAGGTATAGGGTATAGGTCACTAATAATCTTCTAAAAATAGCCCATTGTAATGTTTTCACAACTTTTCATGATCTCCCTGTTATCATTATAATAATCTTAAAAATAATTTTTGATCATAAAAAGGGCTGGCATACCCTTGTATAGGCACAAAAAGAATGTTAAATATATAAATCACCTTGAGTTTGCTTTTGTAAATTTCAGCTACTTAATATTGAATATCCAGTGAAGGTTACAAAACTAATTTCTGCATGAAAGTTTTCATAAGGAGTCTTGGAAAAGAGTTTTAAAAGCCTGGTTTATTTTGCTCTGCCAAGGCCAGAAAGCCAAGCCTAAGAACCACCCCACCACCACCACCACCACCACCACCAGATTTTGAGTACAGTACCTAAATTTGAGTGAGGTCTTACCTTGAAATCCCCCAAGTTTACTAAGGTTCCTGACTTCTTCACCACCTGGGACTTACAAGCCAGGTACCAGGCTTTATAGACAATGGATCCATGAGTAAAGTTCTGTGAAAATAGCTTGCTTTACCTAGTTTACTGAGAATCATTCTCAAATGTGATAGTTTAGGCCTTGATTGCCTGCAAGATTTGCCTCTTTTTATCTAGATAAAACGGATAAGCATATTCTTTTTGAGCATATGCAGATAACTACAATGCCATGAAAAGTAGGGAGAATCAGAGTTTCTGATTTGCAGCCCAAGGTATATTCAGTGAAAATCAGATAATTCACATTTTCTTTCTTTAGTTTACAAAGGCAGTGTTTACTAAAGTCTTGTGTGATATAGGTATAGATACAGTGTTTACTAAATACTTGTACAGTGTAAGTAGCTTTTTGGAAAACAGATAGGGTTTTTTGATATCAAAAATAGAGCATTATAATATTAAAAGTAATCTAAAGGAAACACCAGTAATAAATTTATTTCATCAGCTGTTTCAATCGCCTTGTGCTCATTGGGTTGTCAGTATGCTTTCATGAACTATCTGTTCCTGAACTATTAAAAAATCCTGGAAATCCTGACTCAGTCCTTTATTTTGGTATGAAAATTCTGTAAACAATGTCATCTCAGAACCTTTTATTCAAGAATCTATTCTTTGAAGAATTAAAAATTGTGGTACCTGGTACAGTCTTTGGTTTGCAGGCCAAAAGTTCCAAAAGTTCTGCTTTCCAGTAGATGTTTGAAAACCAAAAGTGCACAGCTGTATTTCTTTATCGTGATTGTGCCTACTATAATTTCGCTACACATATCAGTTACATCTTTCAACCAAGTAGCTTCTATTTCACAGAGAAAACTGGGGGAGAAGGAATGGTAGATAAATTTTTTTTTTCTCTTTGGTAAAGCCTAGTTGTTACACTTTTTTTCCCCCATTTTACTGATATGTATAAGTGAAAAATTTAGGGTTTACAATGGAGTTGAGCATTTTGTGCACATACGTATCTTGTCAAGGTGACAAGGACTTTCCCACTCTCCTTTTGTCCTCCTACTCACCCCTCCATCCCTCCACGCCCTACCCCCATTTCACTTTGTTTTTCGTTTTAAATTCCATGAGATAGTTGTGATCTGGGTCTCTCATATCAAACCATTCGATGTTTCACCTTCTGCTTCTGACTCACTTCACTAAGCATGATGTTCTCAAGTTTCTTCCATTTGCCCGCAAAGGCCTCCACGCTGTTGGACTTTATAGATGCATAGTATTCCATTCTGTATAAATACCACAGTTTGTGTACCCATTGGTCTGTTGATGGGTATTTTGGTGACTTCCATATTTTAGCTATTGTTAATTGTGCTGCTATGAACATGGGTGTACATATATCTCTTTTATGTGTTGTTTTGGCCTCTTTTGGATATATTCCCAGGAGGGGTGTTGCTGGATCGAAGAGGATATTTATTTCTAGTCTTTTGAGAGATCTCCATACTGCTTTCCAAAGGGGTTGTACGAATTTACATTCCCACCAGCAGTGCAGGAGGGTTCCTTTCTCCCCACAGCCTCACCAGCACTGATTACTATTTGACTTGTTGATGTAGGCCATTCTCTCTGGAGTGCGAAGGTATCTTAGCATTGTTTTGATTTGCATTACTCTTATGGCTAGAGATGTTGAATATCTGTTCGTATATCTATTGGCCACCTGCACTTATTTGTGTGTGAACTGTCTCTTCATTTCATTTGCCCACTTTTCAATAGGATCCTTTATTTTGGTAGGCTTTTCTTCAGCTCCCTGTATATTCTAGTTATGAGCTTCCTATCTGAGTTGTTGGTGGTGAATATTTTTTCCCAGTCTGTTGGTTCTCTTTTTACGTTGTTGATAGTTTCCTTTGCTGTGCAGAAACTTTTTAATTTGACAAGATCCCATTGGGGATAATTTCTTTTGCTCTTGGTGTCTTGTCAAGGAAGTCTTTGCCTACCTCTATGTCTTTTAGATATTTGCCTAAATTGTCTTCTAGGAGGCTCAGAGTTTCACTTTTAATGTCTAGGTCTTTGACCCACTTTGATTTGATTTTGGTGCATGGTGACAGGTATGTGGCTAGATTCATTCTTCTGCATGTGGATGTCCAGTTTTCCCAGCACCATTTTTTGAACAGGCTGTCCTTTTTCCATTGTATGCATTTGGCCCATTTGTCAAAGATTAAGTAATTGACGGGTATTTGGGTTTGCCTCTGTGTCTTCAATTCTGTTCCACTGGTGTATCTGTCTGTTTCTGTGCCAGTACCAAGTTGTTTTTATAACTATTGCTTTATAGTACAGCCTGATGTCTGGAACTGTAATGCCTCCTGCCTTGGTCTTGTTGCGCAGGATTGCTTTGGCTATTCTTGGTCTCTTTTGGTTCCATATGAACTTAAGAATTGTTGTTTCAACTTCTTTGAAGAAACTTGTAGGTATTTTGATAGGAATTACACTGAATCTATATATAAGTTTAGGTAGTATAGTCATTTTGACTATATTTATTTAGCCTATCCAAGAGCAGGGGATGCCTTTTCATTTCTTAATGTCTCCTATAACTTCTTTCTTCAATGTATATAAGTCCTTCACTTCCTTGGTTAGGTATACTCCTAGGTATTTAATTTTTTGCTGAGCTATTAAGAATGGAATTGTTTTTCTGAGTTCTTGTTCAGTAAGTTCATTGTTAGTGTAGAGAAAAGCCATTTTTTTTTACTGTTAATTTTGTAGCCTGTGACTTGGCTAATTTTTTTTATTTCCAGGAGTTTCATAATGGAGTTTTTAGAATCTTCCCTGTAGATAATCATATCATCTGCAAATAAGGAAAGTTTGACCTCTTCCTTTCCAATGCAGATTCCCTTTATTTCAATTTCTTGTCTGATTGCTATGGCAAGTGTTTCAAGGACTATGTTGAATAAGAGTGGTGAGAGTGGGCAACCTTGTCTTGTTCCTGATTCAAGAGGGAACAAATTCAATTTTTCTCCATTTACTATGATATTTGCAGTAGGCTTAGCATATATGGCTTCTATGAGTTTTAGGTAGGGCCCTTCTATGCCTATCTTTCTCAGTGTTTTTATCATGAAGTGGTGCTGGATTTTGTCAAAGGCTTTTTCTGCATCAATAGAGATGATCATGTATTACATTGGTTGATTTACGTATGTTAAACCAACCTTGCATCTCAGAGATGAAGCCCACTTGATCATGGTGAGTGATCTTTCTGATTACTTGTTGGATTCTGTTTGCCAGAATCTTATTGAGGATTTTTGCATCTATATTCATTAAGGATATTGGTCTATAATTTTCCTTCCTGGTTAGGTCTTTGTCCGGTTTTGGGACTAGTGTGGTGCTAGCCTCAAGAAATGAGTTTGGTAGCATTCCTCCACTTTCTACTTTATGAAATAGTTTGAGGAGGATTGGAGTTAGTTCTTCCCTAAAGTACTGAAAAAATTCTGCAGTGAATCCATCTGAGACTGGACTTTTCTTTGTAGAGACAGCTTTTATTACTGCTTCAATTTCTGTGTGCGTGATGGGGTTGTTCAAGATTTTTATATCTTCCTCATTTTATTTTGGTATTTTATATGTATCTAGGAAGTCATCCATTTCTTCCCAGTTCTCTAATTTGTTCAAATATAGGTGTTCAAAGTCATTTCTTTTAATATTCTGGATTTCTGCAGAGTCTGTTGTATTTTTACCCCTTTCATTTCTAAGTGTGCTAATCTGTGCCTTTTCTTTCCTTTTCTTGATGAGGTTAGCAAGAGGTTTGTCAATTTTGTTAATTCTTTCAAAGAACCAGCTCTTTAATTCATTACTCCTTTTTATTGTCTTTTTAATTTCAATCTCATTTATTCCAAATCTGATTTGTATAATTTTTTCTCTTCTTCTGCCTTTGGGTTAAGTTGTTCTTGTTTCTCTAGGTCCTTAAAGTGCATCATTAGCGAATTTATTTGTGACTGTTCTGTTCTCTATCTATTTGTGATAGTGGGGTATTAAATTCCCCTACTATAATTGTATTGGGGCCTATAATTGTATTGGGGCCAGATCTAGTTATTTTTGGTTTACATAATTGGGTGCTCTAGAGTTGGGGGCATATATGTTGGCAATTGTGATATCTTCCTTGTTCTAATGTTCCTTTAAGCAGTATGTAGTGGCCATCTTTTTCTCTCTTCACCTGTTTTCTTTTGAAATCTGATGAGTCAATATAGCTACCCTTGCTTGTTTTCTGAGTCCTGTTGTATGAAATCCTGAATTCCAACCTTTTATTTTCAGTCTGTTAGTTTCTTTGTGGGTGAAGTGTGTCTCTTGTAGGCAGCAAATTGTGGGTTTCTGTTTTTTGATCCAGTCAGCTAGTCTATGTCTTTTGATAGGTGAGTTGAGGCTGTTCACGTTTAGGGTAATTATTGAGGTATGTTTGGTATGTCCTGCCATCATTGTAGTTTTTCCAGGTTGTTTAGTGGTATTACCCTTTTCTCAGCTCATTCTCCTCTAGCTTTTGTCTTCTTCTTTTCCTCTGGGGGCACTTGTGTCATTGGCCTTTCTTTTGTTATCCAAGTTTCCTTTGAAAATTCTCTGCAGTGATGGCTTAGTGGCTTCAAGTTTCTCTAAGCTTTCTATATCATGGAAAATTTTAATTTCTCTTTTTAGTTTAATAGATCGTTTTGCTGGATATAGTAGTCTTGGTTGGAATTTGTGTTCTTTTAGTGTTTGAATGACATTGTTCCATGATCTCCTGGCTTTTAGAGTCTGGGTTGAGAAGCTGCAGTTATCCTGATGGGCTTACCCTTGTAGGTCACCCTCTGCTTTTCTCTTACCGCTTTCAGTATTCTTTGTGTTGGGTTTCTAGTACTTTAATTATGATGTGTTGTGATGAGGTTCTCTTCTGATCCATATTGTTTGGTGTTCTCTGTGCCTGCAGTAGTTCAATGTTCTTTTCTCTTCTTAGATTTTGGAAATTTTCTTCCATAATTTCCTTGAATATGATTTTTAAGCCTTTTGTTTTGTCTTCGGTCTTCTCTTGGAATCCCATAATTCTCAGGTTGTTTCTCTTTGAGTCATCTATCAGTCGTTGTAATGATTCACTTTCTTTTTTTACTTTGCGTTCTTTATGGTCTTTCTGTTCCCGCACCATCATTCTGTCTTCTGTGTCTGATAATCTATTTTGAAATTGTTGGATATCATTGCTTATTGTGACCTGTGTGTTTTTCACTTCCTGGATATCTACATTTATTTTTTTTTATGTCTCCGTTGTGTTCTTCTCTCATTTCTTGCATTGCCTTCTTTATTTTCTGCTTCATTTCTTCTTTGATCTCCTCTACTTGCTTCTCAAAGCTTGCTTTTAGCTTAGCTAGGTCTTGGTGTAGCTCCTGCTCTATGACTTTTATTTCCTGCATTAATTCTGGTTTTAATTCCTGCTAAATATTCAGTGTATTTCTGGACCCAGCAGTTACCATAATTTTTGTCATTTTCATCTTTAGATTCTGCATTTTCAAGATTTCTAGTATGCTAGAAATGTCAAGACTTTCTGAAGGAGATTTATTTCCACTTTTCCTCATGGTTCTGCTGTCTTTGGTTTTCTCTGGTTGTCTGTCCCTGTGTTTCCCCTAGGGACTCACCCCGGCACGGCTCTGTCCAAGGCTGGGAGATCACAGCCTCTGCGCTGACCACCTCTGAGAGGAGCAGGGGAAATGGCAACGAATCTCTCCCTCAGTTTAGTCTGAAGGGGCTCTACCCGGTAGTGGCAAAGCCCAGTCTCCGTGCGGGCCTCTGCTGTGATGGGTGGCAGGGAAAGTGGTCGGGAGTCCCACCTGTCTATTCCGGAGAAATTCTGCCCAGTGCTCACAAAGCCCAGTGGCCACATGGGCCTCTGCTGTGAGGGCCAGTGGGGAAGATGGCAATGAGACCTACTGCCAAGCCCAGGATCCACCATAGATCTCTGCTGCGATGGGCAGTCGGGAAGATACCGGCAGGCTTACCAGGCTCCTCTGGAGCAGCAGTGCCTGGTGCTTATCAAGCCCAGGCTCCGCCGCAGGCCCCTGAGGTGATGGGCAGTGGGGAAAATGTCCGTGAATCCTAGCAGCCTCCTCCGAAGCAACCCTGCTTGGTTCTTGCCGATCCCAGGGTCAGCCGCGGGTCCCCGAGGTGAGGGGTGGCGAGGAAAATGTCTGTGAGTCCTACCCGGGAATGGTAGATAATTTTAAACTGTGTAGCATACACAAGTAATTTCGTAGACATGTTACCATCATGAATGCACACTTTATATCTTTTTATCACTATGTATAGCCTGTCTTTTTTTAGAGACAAAGTTTTATTTTGATTTTGCTCTTTTGTTATTTTTCAGTTTTCTTTCATTCTTTCTTTTTCCTAATGGTACTAGGGATTTAATCCAGGACTTCCCATTTGGCTACTCACAGTTCTATCACCCATCTCCAAGACACGTTCTTTCTTTACACAAGTTCTTAAAGTGGCAAAAATTACTTAGCATTACACAAAGTCATAGCTTTTACGTAAGAAATAAAGTATAAACATAAAATTAATGATTAGTGTTTTAGTATTTGATATTACTAAGAATGATTTAAGTTTAATGATATCTGGTAATTAATTCAGGTTAATATCAGTCTAAAGTCTTAAGTTACCTCGGCAATTACATACTATAAAAATACTTCAAAACATAGTTTTAAAAATTCTGAATAATGGTTTTAGTTGAAAATTTTACATTTCATAATTTTTAACTGTGTAGAAGTTATATTTTTGTTTGGTAAACTCATGTAAGTTTAGAAAAAATAGATCCTGGTAGAATAAAATGTATATCTGAGTTATACTTTATTCTGATAAGGAAGAAAGATAACTGCTTTTATTAAGCCAGAATTATTAACCTAGTCTTATTTACCAAATATTTAGTCTTATTCATATTAATTTTTATTCTCAAAATGCTTCTTAGTTTTTGGTAAGAAGAATTTTATTTAAATTCAATATACCTAAAGCATTAGAATCAATTTCCTTATTCTGTGAATTTTAGAAATATTTAACTTATATAAAAGCTTGTTTCTGTTGATCAGAACAGAGCTCCTTTAATTTGAGAGTTTTTTGTACCATAATTTATGAATACTTTCTGTAGATACTTCATGATCACATAATAAAGCGTAGGAGCTTTTCTGAATTTCAGATCCCTTTAGAATGTAACTTCAATTCTATAAATTTGGCATAAGTCAGGAGCAGACACAGAAATATAAAACCTTACCAGTCCTAATATCAAACAATTGTTGTCTTTCCCAGCAGGCATAACACTGGCAATTGAACTAAGATTTAAAGAAAGAAAACAGCTAGAGAAATAACTTTCTCCAAGTCTGACAAACCAGATTCTTTATCATCTCTTTCCCAACAAAGAATCAATATCTGTCTTCTTCTAAAATCTGTAGATGGTCAAACTAATGGGCATAACCTATCAGCTGTAAGTAAACCAGCAATGAAAACAAAACATAAAATCAATAGAGAGGGAACATTTTTTAGAAAAAAACCCCAGGAAATTTTAATTCCTGCTGCTTTGGATTCATCTCTGATAGCCAGGAAAAGCCAGGCTTGGGCCTGAGCTGTTCTGGAGACAGCCTGGCTCTGGCAACTTGGTTTATCTCACTCTGCCGGATTAATCTACTGGGCAGCTCAATGGCAGACCTTTAAAGTGGTTTTCACAATTCTACAAAGGGGAAAATCACAATTCTCATGCAAATGCAATGTAAGATGAACATTTGCCAAAGATATATTAATGGATTAGTGAGAAACTGATTGCTTTATGTGTGAACTAACAGATCTCACACTTGACAAAGGAGAATTTGCTGACATATAAAAGTTATCAAACCTGTTGAAAATAATTTACTTATAGGTATGAAACTGATCAATATCCATAGAGCAGTCTGTTATCTTTACTGAGCAAAATTCATTTTTATTAGCATAAGTTTTTTGCAATTTAAAGTAGCACAAAAACAATGAAAAGTAGTTTTTTAATAGGACACAGGTGATCTTTTTTGTCATCTACTGTAAAGTTTTTCAGTGCAGAAAATGCAGCCAGGAGGAAAGGCCTGACTTCTTGGGCAAATTAAACACAAATTAGCCAACCTACCAAGTAGAACTTTTAACATTCCAACTAAAATTTGCTAGGTTCTTGGAAGAGTAGGGGAAGTGTTTTTGTCTTCATTTTGTGCCTCTATCACCAGCTGAGTGACACTTTCTCTTGCAGCCTGTCTTACTTCCATGCATCTTGTGACCCATCCCAAGGGTCACCTCAGAGCCAATCATTGCACAATGGGGACATGGAACTTTGGGATAGAAGAGGTTTAACTTGACAAGGCATTATCTGTTGAAATAGTTATCCAGAGTAGCTTAGGAAGCCCTCCTTTCACCAGGATCTTTCAAAACAGTATCTGCTCATACAGCTACAAGCTCAGACCAGGGTAAGTTTCCGGTTACCTTGGCTGAGACCAACTTCTGTCCCCTGTTCACAACAGTAGAAGTCCCAGTGTTGACTAGGTGGAAGTCATCATTAGGTAGGTGATAAAGACTGAGATATATGTAAGATATGCAGTTTAGGAATGCAAGCATGTAATGTACAAAAGGCTAGTTATACAAAAATAATATTAGGTTAAAGCCTGCTTAATAACAAGAATAAAAACATTTATTGTGCTGCTGCATTTGGTACATATGCCTTATTAAATTGTATATTGTATATCTGTCTATCAGCAGTTTTGCTGGACACCTCACTGTTGTTTCATTAAACTGTTTCCAAAGAGAATTGTTGGGTTTTAATTACTTTATTAACCACAGAAAATGTTAAGCTTTTTTGAGGTTACTTGGTTAAGACAGGCTAGTTCTTGGCACTTTCTTTGTATCAGACTTCAGTCTTATAAATTTAATAAAAGGTCATAGTTCAAAGAAAAAACGTTCAAAAATCCTTTATACTTTGACTTTTGGCATTGTGCCATATTGCTTTATTGAACTTTAAAATTAGCTTGATCTTTAGAATATCTTTATTTATTTATTATTGAGACAAGGTGGCCCAGGCTGGTCCTGAACTCACTATGGAGCCCAGGCAGCCTTGGATTCATGGTAATCCTCCTGTCTCAGCCTCCAGAGTGCTGGATTACAGGCATGCACCACCATGCCCGGCTGATGTGGTGCTGGGGAATGAACTTGGGTAGTGGGCGCTGGACTTAGCGCTTGAGCCATTCCTCCAGCCCCTAGAACATCTTTGTATAGAATGGAAACGGCCCTGAAGTTCAGAAGAACTGATGCAAATGTATAAACAACTGCTGCGTTTAGCACTTTTCATTAGACACTCTTCCTTTAGTATTTTCAGCTAAAATAGATACTCTTTGATTTCAACGTATTTAAGCAGCACATCAAAGAGGATAAATGTATTTAAAACCTGCCAGATTGCAGTACTTTTCATGTGGATGTGGTTATTAAAGTGCATCTCTTCTCCTAGGTCTGCTTCTCTGCTACCTGACTTTGTCCCACTTGTGTCACTTGTTCAAGAGTAGAAAGTACCCTTCAGAACAACTCAGGTTAGCTCACTGCTGACCTAGGAAGCTGAAGGCCCATGAGAGACAATGTATATCCTGCTTTAAAGTCCCTTCATTTTCTTCTTACTGCTACATAATGAAATTATATCCAATTGTGTGTTTGCTTCTACATTTGGGTTATTCTTTTGGTTAGTGTCTATTACCAACCTTCAAGAGGAGCTGCCTTTTTCTTGGAAGGCAACTAAAAAGTATTCCATTATCTCATCAGTAATATTTCTTTTTATACATAGGAATACTGTGCAGAGTAACAACTGTTACTTTTGTCCAGCTCTGATACTTAACTTCTTTTGTCAGGAAGTAAACTGATATTGGCTTCTCTCTGTCTTATTCCAAGCTGGGGCATGAGATTTTCCCTGCGGTAGAAGGTTGTTGAGACCTGAAGCCTGGGAAGGTAAGATGCCAGCTGAATAATGTACATTTAGCACTGTGGTTTAACTGCATAAGTCTTTTCATCTGTTCCTAACTGACAAACCTTTAAAGTTTTACCAAAACATGAATAGGGGAAAACTCTGCAATTGGAAGGCCCACTTATATATATATTATTTAGAGTGATTACATATAATTTTATATTACTGAAAATATTAATAGGTGCCAATCTTATGTGTAAGTGCTTTGTATATACAAATATATCTATATATTTTGTACACCAGGACTTACAATGTAATAGGCTATGAAAAAGTTATGTACTTTTTATTACAGTTTTACTTTTTCTTCCAATTTTTAAGTAAGTAATAAGCATTATATTTGTAAGTAGTTTAAGGTTTTCTCCCTGATGGTTTTTGTTGTAGTTTGTTGTTGTTTAAGGCAGGGCAAATAAGGAGAAAAGAGACTTGAGTCAGTTATTTTGCTGGTATGGAAAAAGAAGACATCATTAAAAGGTCTAATAAATCACAAAATTTTTTTCTCAGTACACTAGATAACCCAGCGGCATTCTATAGGTGTTTCTCCAGAAAAGTTGTTATGGAAACAGACTGGCCAGTGCATGCTTTCTGGATGGTCATGTTTTCATGCCACCATAGCTTAATCTCACCATTGGCCTAAAGTGCTTCCTTTGCTCACTGTGCTTTAGATAGTTTTAGTAAATAGTGTTTCCAGTTTTCATAGTGACTTACTTACAATAAAAGTATAATCTTTTACAATAGAACTATAAATATCTCACCTAGTGACAAGTATTATCCTCTCTGTGAAGATTATTTTATCATTTATATTCAGATATAATCTGTAATCAATTTTAGTATATGAATTATGTAAGTTAACAGTCAATCTTCAAAGAATTCAAGATTTTGCTTTTTAACTAGATTTAAATTAGATCAATATATTTGAAGTACTCACAATTATTAGTTTTCAGTGGTGCTAAGCTCATTACATATAATTTTATGGGATGGAATATTAGCTAAGTATCTCTAGATATTACTAAGAATAAATTCCTGATGAAGTTACACTTATGGCATTAGCTAATGAACAGGTCAAAAGTTCCGAGGCAGTCTTCCTTAAGTAGTTTTTGCTGCATAAAAATCTGATAGAAGCTTCACAGATATTGGCTGTGTGTATGTACATGTGTGTGGAGTGGGGTGGGGTGAGAATTATACGGCTCTGGACTCCTAAATGGATCCAAACCCATGTTGTCAGTTTATTTTCTTAAACATACTAATAGTTTTGCTTTATTTTTCATAAGTTTCAGATTGAAACTCAGTAGTTGGTAAAGTGGAAGTCAACTCTGCACACGGCACAATTAGAACTTTTCTCTTGAGGTTATTAGGTTGGCCCATTTGAAGTGGCGTCTCTTTGCCTAATGAATTCATTCACAATCTTATAAATTTGGTTTCTTATTTCTGAGAAATGTTTAACAATAACACTACTAGTAGTACATTTATCACCACTCTCTCAGTCTTTTCTAGCTATACTTTTCCTTAGGTACTTTAATTTTCTAGTCTTAGATGTAAACATAGCCTTTCATAAAGGGACTATTTTAACTTACAGTGTGACTCACATTTTTGGACATTGCCTTATGGATTAATAGAAACCTCATGAAATAGTTAAGGGACATGTTATTTTGGTTTTACAATCTCTGAAAGTTTAACGGACTTCTCACGGTCACATAGCTAACAAGTATTAGGAAATGAGTTTTCCCCAGCTCACAGTCCAATGTCCCTTCTTAAAGCTAAATGATACTCTGTTTACGTTTCAAACCTCGTTCCTTTGCTCACACTGGTCTCTAGTGTTGTAACAAATTACCTGGAACACTGTAGAATCTGAGTTTATTTCATGCCCATTGTAAGCATCTCTTGTTTTAAGGTCAGATTGTTGGTGGTTTCCAGCTGGAAAACCAGTGAATAGCCTGGATTCTAAGTTTGGGAGTTTCTTATTTCAATGAACATTTCTACCTATTCTAACATTAATTTTTTTTTGTTAATTTGTATATACACAAATTCAAAATTCTATAATCTTCATTTCCAGGAAAATGTATGTGATTCCTTAATGCTTGATAGTCACCTCCTATGCGGTGTGTTTGCTACCTGGTAGTCTGTGCAGAAATGATGCCCAGGAATAATTTAGGAAGAGTTACTTATGGAAACAAAAGTCCTTTTTCTATGTAGTGCTCATGCAGCACTTGGTCTGTCTGCATTTCCCTCCAGCCAGGACCAGCTGTCTATTTCTGTTTTATTCATTCTATGAACCTGTAGTGGGACTGATAATGTTTGCCTGAAATTTGATATCTGTGGTGTAACTGAAGTCGTATGTTTTTCACAAATGAGCTAGAGCTTTGAAAGTAGACTCCTTGTATATAATCATTGATAGGCAGTGTTTTCTTTTTTTATAGGATAAATAGCTGAAAATTTAAAAGGCACTTTTCAAGTTAGCCAGCTCTTCTTCTTAAATAGCATATTTAAATGTGTCTACTTTTCTCTAAGTTTTGTTTGACTAAACAATAACATTTTTCCTAGACTTTGTTCTACTTAAAGTTACCCTAAGAATATGATTTTACAAGAGCATGTGTTTGCTTTGCTCCTGCTATAAGACAGTAGAAAAACCTTGCTTTGACTGGTTTCCTTTATATAATTTTTCTGTTTACTTAAATCTTGATCTGATAAACTTATATACGCAGGATTTCCTTGACTCTTTTCAAATCAAAGTACTTATCTAAATAAAACAGTTACATTAGTTACCTTAGCTACTTTGTCCTTTTTTGAAGTTTAATTTCATCTAATCTTGAGCAGCTTTAAGAAATCTGAGTAATGTGTTTGTAACTTTTTAAAAAACAATCTTCTTTATCAAAAAAGAATTATACTGTTGTTTCGGAAATTATTTTATGAACTCTCTAATTATTTTTCTAGAATGAAAACTGAATCACATTTTAACCTATTTCAAAACTAGAGAAGTATCTTAGATCTATGGCAGAATTTTCTGTGGTAAAGTTCTTTTTAAAATAAAAACAGAAGGCACAAATAATTGCTACTGAATTCTATTTACAAACTAAAATAGTGAAAGAAGTTGTGGGAGTGTCTGTTATGGTTGTTCTAGAGATAGTTTAATATGGTTGCTTTAAATACTAAATTTAAAGTCTGGTTTTTTACTACATGTGAAGATGCCCACCCCTTTCCTCTGTATGTGGTGGGGTATGTGATGGTGTACTTACTGACTGTGATAGTTGCTGTGTTGACTTTCTTCGGGTGTGTGTATGTATGCGTGAGTCTTCCCCTTTGTAGAAGTGGGAGGTATAGTTAGAGGAGCCAGAAACAATTTCACTTGCTCCTCTCATCTTTCCTTACCTGATTACCAGAAAAACTGGTAATTTATACTTAAGATTTTAGGTAATTTTGATTCTCTCCTTAACTCTATCTTTACAATAGTCTGGGATAATCTCAACTGCTGCTTTGCACAGATACCTGTATTGGATGCCACCACCACCAGCACAGCTCCCTCCTCTTGGGTGCACCTTGAGGCTCATAAGACCCATCTCATGCTTATTTAACTGAAACTGATTCTTTGTGCTGTATTTTGATGCTCTTTTCTCTTACTCATATACAGACTATGTTATTAGTCAATCTCTTTACTTGTCAAAGGTAGTAATTAGTTCACATGTAACTTTCTAGACCTATATTCTTGGTAGTGTAAGGTGGTTGAAATGGAGATGAACTTTCTAAACACTTACCCTATCTGGAAAGATGTGAAGAGGGAGAATTTAGTAGAATCAGTTTTTCTATGTTTCATAAAAGCCAGTTTTAAGTGTATGTGTATAGACACACATACACTTTTATTTACACAAAATTATTGATAACTGTAGCATATTACAAGTTTATTCCATAACGTCTCGGGATATATCACTAGTAAACTATAGTCTTTATTAAAATATTATTTGTAAGTGCAATTACATAGTGGAATTCATCTACTGCCAGTGGCATTCTTGTTTATTCTTATGAATCTTCGATTTTATAATCTCTTGAATGCATTAACAGGGGAAAAGGAACCGGCTGACAATGCTAAAGATGATGTTTGTCATACAGTGGAGGTTCTTTCAATTTTTTTGTGGTGCTGGGATTTGAACTCAGCAATTTGTAAATGCTAAGCAATCACTCTATCACTAAGCTATACCCCTAACCTTGTCATATAGTTCTACAGAGCTACAAATAATTGATCTTGACATATTTTGTGAATAAGAATATAAAAAGTACTTTTAAAAGGTAACTACTAGATATTAAAGCTTATTATAAAACCATACCACTGAAACAGTGTGATAAGAGGCTCAGGTTAGTTGTGCAAGTCACTAAGGAATAGAAACGTTACTTACATAAATTTGACATATATTCAAGAAGGCAATGTTGAAACGGGACAAAGTATTATTTAATTATGGAGCTGGAATAACCAATTAGTAATTTTGAAGGGAAAATGCATTTAAATCCAGATCTATACCAAAGATAGTAAAATAAAATTACATGAATTTGAGTTACATATACACATTATAACACTGAAAATCTAGAAGATAAGGTGGGTGTCATGGTGGGGGTACCTGTTGTCCCAGTTTCTTGAGAGGTGGAGGCAGGAGAATTGCTTGAGCCCTAGAGTTCAAGAACAGTGTAAGTAACATATCAAGACCCTGTCTTCTTAACAAAGAAAGAAAAAAGAGAGAGAGTGAGAGTGAGAATAACCAAAGTCTAGAAAGCTGAATACTTTGTAATTTCTCTGGAGATCCTAAGCAATTAGAGAACAGAAAAAAGACAGTATACGTTAGGCTGCATAAACTAGTATTATTTTAACTAGGTCTGTGTTATAGGAAAGTGTGTCTATTCACATTCACAATCTAAAAGTTAGTTTCCTTCTTTAATACCAGCTGGAAATCTTTTGCTGCCCAAGTTAGCTAACAGAGCAGAGATGCATTCTTTATCTGAAATTTTATCCTATAGATGCGTCGAAAATTATACCGGAGCACGTTGTGAAGAGGTTTTTCTCCCAAGCTCCAGCCTCCAAACCCAAACTAGCCTGTTTCCCGCTTTCGTGGCGTTGCTTGCTGTCGTCACACTCATCGCTGCAGCCCTCTACCTCCTTTGCAGGTAAACAATATAGAAACATGCTCTTGAAAAGAAAAATGTAATAATTATTATGCCCTTTTATTTCTAGATTTTTTTCAGGCAGTTTTATGCTTTTGAAGTTATTTGACATAGTTTTTAAGTCATTTAAAAAGTATCTTAATAAGTACTCCTAGTTTGTACTTTTTTACTGCAACTGTGATTTACCTTGAATTCTCTAAACTACTAATAGGGTAGGTAGACTCAAACTTACTATTGCCCCAAACCCCTAAATATTTGGGCAAGGTCTATTTTAACTAATATTGAATGTGAAAGAAACAGTTTATACAGTGTTATAAATAAAAGTTGAAGACTTTATTAACGTCTAGGGTCACCTTTTTATTCAGTGCCTGCTAGGTGCTAGGCACTGTGCTAGCCATAATAAATAGTGAATAAGGTAAACATGTTCCCTAACTTCATAGGAGATATAAACATACTTGGAGACATAGACAGATAAGCAGGCAACTGACTGGGGAGACTGGTAACTCATAAGAGAGACAGGAAAATTTTCTTTCATGAAGCAATACTATGCAAACTGAAGATTACTTTCATTCATCAGGTGGGATTTGAAATTTTGTAAAAACAAATGAATATGAAATTTATTAGATTTAGTTATCTGGTATCATAACTCAATACTTATTAAACACACATTATATACTGTCATATACTGTGAAAATGGAGCTGAGTGTAATCATAACGGAGATGCAGTTTAGCTTGCAAAGTTTATATTCCAAAAAAGATAACATGTAAGTAAAAGTTTTTCATAAAACTGTAACTTCTGACTTTACATCAAAGAGTAATTAAAAACTGGACAGTTTGTTCCTTCTAAGAATGCAGTATTATGTATTTGTTTCAAAATACATCATAAAAGCAATCCAGTAGGTTGTATTATCTCACAATTTGACATGTGACTACTTTAGAAACATGTTTACATACAACCCCATTGTATCGGACTGTATTCCTAAATATGGCCATTTGGTATCTCTCATTCCTTCTTGCTCTTCTGTAATGTGACCTTGCAATGGACAGGATCTATTTCTCTAAATCCTCAAACCTGGGGAGGCCGTACGACTTCCTCAGCCAGAGAATATTATGGGAATGAAGCTGTTTCCATTAATAACAGCTTTGTTAGAAACATAACCAGCAAAATAACCCAGCTGAATGCCCAGCCAACAACCAGAAACAGGTGCCATCCATTCAGTGAGGAATCCCAGACACCCAGCTCATTGGAACTTTTAGTTGAATCCTGACTTCGCTGCTGGTCGTTTGTAGTCACACACATATCCCAAGCAAAAACTGGCCAGCTGGCACCAGAAGATTTAAGAATTTAAAAATCAGAGCTGGAGTAATGGCACAGGGGAGGCCCTGAGTTCCATTCCTCAGCACCACATAAAGCTGAGAGCGGGGGCACACGCTTATACTCGGGAGGCTGAGGCAGGCAGACTGTCCTGAGTCCAAGGCTAGTCTCGGCTACATCAGTGAGTTCAAGACTAGCCTGGGCTACAAAGCGAGATCCTGCCTCAAGAGGGAGAGACAGACAGAGACAGAGACAGACAGACAGACAGACAGACAGACAGACACAGAGAGAGAGAGAGACACAGAGAGAGAGAATTTAAAAATCATAGCACTTAGTGGACACTAGGAAGGTTTAAGATTTCAAGAACACAAGTGCACTAAGTTGTCTTAGTTTGGATTTCTACACAAAATACCATAGGCCAACTAAGTAGCAGAACATTTTGTTTCTCACAGTACCGGAGGTTAAATGTCTGAGAACAAAGTACTACCCCAGACAGGTTCTGGTGAAGGCCCTGTTCCCAGTTTGCAGACAACCATCTTCTTGCTTGTATCTTGACGTGGTGCAAAGAGGGAGTTCATCTTATACAAAGTACTATGTATGAAAACACATTGCTTTCACCTGTTCTCACATCCCAACAATCAACATGGAAGACTTCTATGACCTCAAAGTAAAATTAGTCTCAAAAATATAAATCAAAAATTGAAATATAAGTCAGGAATGTTAGTGCATATCTGTAATCTCAGTACTCTTAGAGGCTGAGGCAGGAAGATCACAAGTTTGACCCTCCACTGGGCAACTTAATGACTTAGCAAGACTTTTGTCTTTAAAAAAAAAAATGGCTGGAGATGAATACCACTTAGTATGAAGGCCATGGGCTTGATCCCTAGTACTGCCAAAAAATAAAAATAAAAAATTGAAATATACAGGAGAAATAGATAAAGCCACCATAATTGTTAATTCTTAATGTATGACTCAAAAAATGTACAGGGAGATAAAATTAGTAACATAGACTTTAGTAAATTTAATCTGTTAGGTTTTTTGTACAACATAATGCTCATAACCACTACAAAAATTCTTTAAAAGCTCATATAAAATATTTATGAAATGATTCTGTGCTGGCAATAAAGATGTTTTTCACAGATTTCAGAAGCTTGATATTTGGTTTTGTGTGGTGATGCATGCCTGTAATTTTGGAACTCTGGGACAGTAAGGCAGGAAGATTGTAAAGTTGAGCCCACTAATTTAGCAGTTTAGCCCTGTTTCAAAATCAAACATACATACAGATTTGGAGTATAGCTCCAGTGGTAGAACACTTACCTAACATATATGAGATTCTGCATTCAGTCCCAGTATAGCACACAAGAAAAGTCTGATATTGTATCATGATATATGTCGTCCTGAGTATGAGTATATTGAAAAACCAGTGCCAAAAGATGTCTATGAAAGGTATTCATATTTGAAAGTTAAGAAACACACTTCTGTATAATTCATGAGTCAAAGAAGAACTTGTAATGCAAATTAGAAAATATTTTACCTATAGTGAAAATACTGTATTACAAATCTGTTGAGATTAGTAAGTACTTGGATAATTTTCAATTTATTATTACAACAAGCAGCTAGGCTCTAAACACTTGGTACATATCTGTGAGAGCTTCTGTATGGTACACATTCAGGAGTAAAAAAAAGCTAGCTTATGGGGG
This sequence comes from Ctenodactylus gundi, assembly GCA_004027205.1. Taxonomy (NCBI): domain Eukaryota; kingdom Metazoa; phylum Chordata; class Mammalia; order Rodentia; family Ctenodactylidae; genus Ctenodactylus; species Ctenodactylus gundi. The sequence continues at coordinate 96,688 of PVKB01002954.1, forward strand.
CTGGAGGAACAGCTCAGAAGTTAAAGTGCTTGCCTAACAAGCACTAGGCAAGAGCTAAGTACCCTGAGTTTGATTCTCTAGCACCACCAGCCCTCAGGAAGCTGAGGTGGGCAGATTGTCGTGAGTCCAAGGCTTGCTTGCCTGCCTAGGCTACACAGTGAGTTCAGAACCAGTCTTGACTACAGAGTGAGAGACTCTGTCTTAAAAAAAAAAAAAAAAAAAAGTGTCTAGGGTCAAGATGGAGGCTGAGTAATAGCTCTGCACAATGTCTCCTCATCGACTCACTTAAAAAGTCAAGTTAGTTAGAAAAAGCATGTTTGGTGTAGCTAGGAAATAGAGGAGCATCCCCAGAAACTGAAAGGCGACCAGCGGGAGGCCAGAAACTCCAAAGGATCATCAAAAGCAGAGGAAAAAAAAAAAAATCCCCGCGGCCCAAGAAGCCACCACAGCCGGCTGCAAACGGCTGGAGCTGCAGGCAGCTGAGGATGGAGGAAAGCTCGCAAGGACCAGAACATCTGACTGAGCTGGGAGAGGACGAAGCACACGATGGAGAGGAGGCTGTGGGCAGGTCAGAAATCCTGAAGTCACATCAGAGGAGGAGGAAAGAAGCAGCCAACTTGGCGTGGCCCCGAGCTGCCAGCACCCAGAGACCACAGCCAAGGTCCGAAGGCCAGAACCTCAGCCCGAGGTAAGTGTGGACCTGGATAAGTGGAAACTGTGGGCAGCTGGCGGCCCCAGCCTCCAAAACACCAACCTGCAGGTGTGTATACTACAAACGCAGCATGCACTCCCCCTAGAAAAGGCCCCAGGATCCCAGATCAGAAACAGGGCTCAGCAGCCGTCTCAGGCAGTGACATCAGCAGGAGCCATTTTCTTTCCTGCATACCAGAGACAGCCAGAAGTAGCAGAACCATGGGGAAACATGGTAACAAATCACCTACAAAAAGACCTGACACCCCAAAAGATGATACCAGTGATACTGAGATTGCAGAATCCAAACTAATGGGCAAAAATGATGGTAACTTCTGGGCCCAGATATTCAGTGAATTAAAGCAGGAATTAAAGCAAGAAATAAAACAGTGCAAGAGCTACACCAAAACATAGCTAAGCAAAAAACAAGCCTTGAAAAGCAATTAGAGGAGACCAAAGAAGAAATGGGGAAATGCGGTTACAAATCAACAAAAAGACCTGACACCCCAGAAGATGATACCAAGGATACTAAAGATGAATATGGCAAAAATAATAGTAACTTCTGGGCCCAGAAATTCAGTGAATTAAAGCAGGAAATAAAACAGACAGCAGAAGAGTTACACCAACACATAGCTAAGCTAAAAGCAAGGCTTGAAAAACAAGTAGAGGAGACCAAAGAAGAAATATACCAGAAGATAATGAAGGCAACACAAGAAATTAGATAAGAACACAACAGAGATATAGAAAAATTGAATGCAGATATTCAGGAAATGAAAAACACACAGGAAATAATAAGCAACCACATTGAACATCTTCAGAATAGAATTTCAGACCTAGAAAATAAAGTGATTGAGCTGCAACATGCAGGCCATGAAGAACATAAAGTAAATAAAGAAAGTGAATCATTACAATGGCTGATAGATGATTCAAGGAGAAACAACCTCAGAATTATGGGAGTCCAGGAGAAGACTGACAAAACGAAAGGCTTAAAGGACATGTTTAATGAAATAATGGAAGAAAATTTCCCAAATCTAAGAAGAGAAATGAACATGGAACTACTGCAGGCATATAGAACACCAAACAACTTTGATCAGAAGAGATCCTTACCATGACACATCATAATTAAAATACTAGAAACCCAACACAAAGAGAAAATGCTGAAAGCAGTAAGAGAAAAACAGAACGTGACCTACAAAGATAAGCCTATCAGGATAACTTCAGACTTCTCAATCTAGACTCTAAAAGCCAGGAGATCGTGGAGCAATGTCATCCAAGCTCTAAAAGAACATAAATGCCAACTAAGACTGCTATATCCAGCACAGTCATCTTTTAATTTAAAGGGAGAACTTAAAACTTTCCATGACAGAGACAGCTTAAAGGAATTTTCAGGCACTAACCCAGTATTGCAGAGAATACTTAAAGGAAACTTAGAAAGTGAAAAGGAGTCCAGCGACACCAATGACCCCAGAGGAAAAGTGACAACAGCTAGAGGAGAATGAGCTGAGAAAAAAGTATGTTAGTAATCTTTGAAATATGAGTAAATAAGTTAGGAAAGTTAGGAAATTCTGAAATAACTAAATTTGCCTTCATATCTGTCACTTTAACTATATTTATGTGGTATAAATTTAAGTTCATTTAATGTAGCAATGTGATTTAGTTTTAACTTTGTTTTATTGTAGCAATTCACTTAGTCGGTCACTAATGAAAATTTATCCTAAGGAAACTGATTGATGTAAAGATAACCCCATGAATGTACAAGTATGCACCTTCCAATATTCAGCTAAGGCATTTGAAATTTAACTTTTTTTTCTTCTTTCCCAAATTTACTAGTCTTTTGAACTACATGTTTGTAGCTATTTTCTAATGTGAATTGGTGGGTAAGGCCAGGTTTAACAATAACAACAAAGATATAGCAAAATATGGAAAAAAAAACTTTTGATAAATATCCCAATAAAGGGATTGGTTGGATTCAGAGATGAGGCATCAAGATTTAACTACTGCGAACCCATTAGAGGAATAGGAAGCTGAATTAGAGTGGTTTTGTAAGTGAAATGACTTAGGTGCGTAAGATTATTATGTTAAACACTGTATGGTTTCTCAGACTTGGAAAACCCAGAACACAGACATTCTTTGGAACCACATGAAGTGATAGCTGGAGCTCGGGGAAGGGATAGGGAGGGGGTGGGAGGGTAGAAAATGGGAAGGGATTGTAAACTTGATATGATACATATGTGTAAAAACACCCAAATTCATTGTAAATACTATGCATTACATTTGTATATTAATAAAAATAGTGGGGAAAAAAAACCCTAACTTGTGAAGCAAGCCCTTGTTCAGCTATATACTGATGTAACAGTATTAACTAATTTATTTTATGTATATATTGAAGGAGAAAATTCTTTAAACCTTCTCAATAAAAACTGTTTCCAAACAAGACTGAAAAAAGTGCACATACAAAAAGTGTAGAGGAAGCAGCATGTGTAGACAGTTGGCATACCACAGGGATGGGCTGCAGTCACAATGGGAAATAATGCACTTTCCATTAAATGGTGTGGACATTATTGATTATCCATATAAATGCAAGCAGAACTGGGTCTTTTCTTTATGGTATATCTTAAATTCAGTCAATTCAGGTAGATTGAAGATTTATATATAAAAGGCTAAACAAAACTTATCAGAAGAACATTTAAAGAATATCATTTTGCCTTTAAGGAGTACAGATAAATATTGGAAACAAGAATCAAAAAGCACAGATTCACAAAAGAAATGGCGCATAAGTTTGACTATACTAAACTGAAAAGTTTTATTTTCAAAAGGTAACCTTTAAAAAGAAAGAAAAGTCAAGCTACAAACTAAAAGAAGATAGTTGCAATATGTGAAAACAGACTTAAGGATATGTAGACTTAAATACATCAAATTATTAAGAAAAAGATAAATGGGTAGGCAAACTGGCAAAATAACTGAGCTTATGGAAGGTGAAAGATCCAGAAAATAAACATATGAAAAATAATGCCCAGCCTTATTATGGAAATGCAAATTAAACCACAATGAGATACCATTATCTTACCCATGAAACTGGCAAAGTAAATTAATTAAAACATTTACTCAATTTATAAAATGTTTTGAAATTTGAGGATTTAAAAGTTTTTAAACCTTATGAATCCGCTTGCAAATGCCTCATGCAGCTGAGCAAGAGACGCTTCACAAGCTAGCTGTTTTATTACTGAATGTGGACCGTACAGAAGCTGTCACAGATGTGTACCAGGTGTTTATAGTAGAGGTGCCTGTAATAATAAAAAATCCAAATACCCATCAAAAGTAAAATGACCAAAAAAGTTATGCCATTCAAATTGAAGAATAATGAGTAAGAACAGAAATTAATTATAGCTATACACATCAACTTGGATGAATCCTGTAAACTTAATTTTGAGTAAAAGAAGTATGTCATAGAAGAAAACATACTACCACGATTCCATTCATTATATAAAGTGAAACTTTAAGCATTGTAAGTATAAAATGAGCAAAAACTAAATAACAGATTGCTTAGGGCCATACATAGGTGATACAAAGGAAAGGAAGAGACTGATACAGGGTAACAGTTACTTCTAGTGGGGAGGGGAAGGGAAGCATTTACAGAAAGTGCAGTGGGGCTTCTGGGATATGTTAATGGCCTACTTCTAATCTTGTACTGGCACATAAATGTTTATTGCTGTTTTTTAAACTGTACATATACAGTTTATTCACCTTTTCTGTTTATATGCTTTATTGCACAATAAAACAAAACAAATTTTTCTAGTCATAAAAGACTTTCATTTTAGACCATTTGGAATAAAAATTGACATATAAATACAATCAATGAGAAAAACAGCATCTTTATTACAAAAATGACATTCTTGAGTAATTTTCAAATAAAGATGCAATATGTATGAAATAATCTATTAATATTTCCCATATTTGATGACAATATAAGCAGAAGTAATTTTACATAATGTTTGGTAAAAAAACATGTACTTTAATGCCAAGAGCACAGTTAATTTTAAAAATGAGTAGCTATTACCCATGGAATCTAAGCAAGATTTGTTATATATACACCACACGAAATTTTGTCTTTTAAAATGTGCCTTAAGCAAGCACTAAGAAGTCCTAAGTGCCCAAGTTCAATTCCCAGCACCACATAAACTGGGCATGGTGGTGCACACCTGTAATCCCAGCACTCGAGAGGCTGAGATAGGAGGATTGCTGTGAGTCCAAGGCCAGCCTGGACTCCATAGTGAGTTCAGGACCAGACTGGGCTGAAGAGCGAGACCCTGTCTCTAAATAAATAGATAAATAAATAAATAAATAAATAAATATTTTTAAAAATAAAATGTGCTTTAAGAATGAAACTGTTCATTTACTGTAACAGGTTTTGTATCACTAATGGTTAAATTTGCTTCAAGCTGAGGGTCTTTTGAATATTAGCAACTAATTAGTTGAAGTACAAATTATACCCAACTAATGAACTTATCTTGGGGCTAGAGTCAGGATCATCTTAGAAATAGCAACTCGTGGCTGTTTGAAAAAAAAAAAACACACCATTTAACTATGGTAAATATAGTTTTTAATTCATTTTCATCAATGTAAGTTAATACGGTAACTCTTGTCATGTTCAAAAATTAAAGCAACTTTATATTTCAGTATTTTATTTAATACTTGAAGTAGTTTTTTAAAAATCTATCATGATCACTGTGTGGTAGAAGCCATATTAACTGTTCAGATAACAACAAAAAAAATCTGATGAAATGTCACCCTAAAAAGGCCCAAAATGATTTGTTCAAATTTCATTAAAGCCTCTCCATTGTTACTTAGAGGTCCAACTAAGAGTAAAAACTAATCTTTTTAAAGATCATAAAAATATTCTTTTATTTCCCTAGGAAAAAGTTATGCCATATTAAAGGCAAAAGGCTGGGCTAGGGGTCTAGGTCAGTAGGTAGAGCACTTGCCTAGCAAGCACAACGCCGTGGTTTTGATTTCCCAGCACCACATGAACTAGGTGTGATGGTGCACACCTGTAATCCCAACACTTAGGAGGCTGAAGCAGGAGGATTGCCCTGAGATTGAGGCCAGCCTGAGCTACACAGTCAGACCCTGTATCAAAAAAGAAAGAAAAGGGATAAGCTGCATCACCACCATCTTAGTCTCCCTCAGACAGCCTCCCTACTCTGGTGCATTTGTTAAATAGGGCAGCCTGGGTGATTTTTCAAAAGAAAATAAACCTCCATATATTCAAATTTAAACTTTGAGTTCTTCTGACATATTTTCCAATTACTCATTCTCCATTTGTGTGTTTCTCTCCTATTCACTGTCAGGAAGGGCCACCTTCAGAGGGCCAGTTCAGGCCACTGTGATATCAACCTGGCAGAGACAAGCAGTACGAGTTCCCACCACAGTGAGTAAATTCAAAATGAAATGCCTAAAGTCCTAGTCAAAATTTTTATAATGATTTGGATTTATTCAAAAAATTGACTTTTCCATGGATTTTTGTGGCTAAGCACCATTTTTCATGTAAAGATTGTTAACAATATGACACAAATATCATTTTTCAAAAAAAACCTAATGTTATCTTAATATGACATATTATGTTGTTGGCTACTACACAGCTATGAGGGACTGGTTTCCAGAAGTATTCTGACATGGACTGGTGTGTAGAGGGTAGGAGTTTTGCCTGTCAAGATAAGCAAATCTCTGAGAAACTTGGAGATAATATATTAAGACTATTTTGAGTTTTCTGCTTCTGACTAAAATGGAATAGTAGACACTGGACTTACTTCCTTTTACTTGAGACAGTGGAAAATAAACAAAGTATGTGAGGTAATAGTTTTTAAGACAGTGACATCAGGCAACAAAGGACTATGACCATGAGTGATGAGAAACAGATGAGGTGAACAAGATTGCTTTTGACATTTACCTTAACAGACCTGCCAGGCTGCAGCAAATGAATACTGAAAACAAACAAACAAACAAAACCCCACAAAGTTGGAGGACTCCAGTTCCTATCTCTAAACTTACTATGAAGCTACAATAACCAAGACCGAATCATACTTGTATAAGAATAGACATAAATCCATGAATGGAAGTTCAGAATTCACTAGGGAAGTAATCTTTTCAACAAATGGTGCTAGAAAAGCTGGATATCCACTCACTAAAGAATTTAGGCCCCCTGTCTCATATATAAAAATTAACTTAAAATGGATCAAAGACCTAAACGAAAACAAAACCAGGTATAACACTTACTCAAAAAGTAAGTATAAATCTTCCCGATGTAAAAACAAAAAAAGTAAAGAGTGGAAATCAGTTAAAGCCTGAACAGGCCAAAAGACCAACTTCCTCCAAAAGAGAAGCAATACTACAAAAAAAAAAAAATAGCTTTTGACTTCATCTACAACATAGTCCTGTTCATCAGCAGACTTGAAGTTCTATAGCCTCCAGCCTGCTGGATGCCTCATTAGGTTTTAGACTTCCCAAACCTTCACAATTGCATGTCAATTCTGTAAAACAAATCTGTATAGACACATGTCCCTTTGGTTCTGTTTCTCTGGAGAATCCTAACAAATGTAACTTAAGACCCAGCTTTTAACTTACGTAGGACAAAACAACAGAACTCCAAGAAGAAAGGGACAAACCCACAACTGTAATCAGAGATTACAATATCTTTCTTTTGGTAATTTGTAGATAAAATGAACCAATGAAGATATACTAGATTTTAACAGTAATACCAGTCAATTGGACATAATTTACATGTGTACATAGAACACTCTAACCACACAGCAGAATGTACATTCTTTACAAGTGCACCTATATATTTACCATTATAAATAATATCTGGCCTACATAACAAATCTCAATATATTTAAAAAGATTTAATTCATATAAAATATGTTCTCCAATCGCAACAGGGTAAGAAATCAGTAACACAAATACTTTTAGAGGCTCAGCAGTTAAGAGTGTTTGCCTAGGAAGAACAAGGCCCTGGAATTGATTCACCAGTACAAGATAAGTCAGGTGTGGTGGCACATACCTATAATCTTGGCACTTGGAAGGCTGAGGCGGGAGGATTGCTGTGAGCTCACTGGCCTGGACTACACAGTGTGCTCAGAAACAGGCTGGACTACAGAGTAAGAGCTGTCACCAAAGAAATTCTGTAATAATCCTCAAATATTTGGAACCTAAATGACACATGTCTAAATAACTTGTAAGTTAAAGAAAGATCAAAAGAAAAATTAAGAAGTCTTTTGAACTGAAAATGAAAACAAGCCTTACAAAAAATTTTCGGATGCTGTCAGAACAGCATTTGGAGGAAATTTGTAGCAGTAAATGTCTATTTTTAAAAGAGATCGCCTCTACGAAAGCAACGATCTCATCTTCTATCTGGAAACTTGTAAAAATGAATCTAAAGTAAGCAGAAGAAAGGACATAAAGGCTAGTCTGGTAATCAATAAGCTAAGAAACAAAAGGAACAATAGAGACCACAGTAAAATAAGTATGACTTAAAGCTGTTTCTTGGAGGGTATAAATTTTGTAAATCTCTAAACATACTGACTAGCCCAAAAGAGAAGGCATAAATTAATACAATAAAGACTAAGTCAAATGATATTTCTACCAATGCAAATATTAAAAGTATAACAAGGGGGGATTTTTATGACTTATATAAAAGAGACAAGTTCTTTGAGGAACAAATCTATCAAAGCTTTCTCAGAAAGAGATAACTTGAAATGCCTCATAACCATTAAAGAACTGAAATATGCTTATAGAAACTTTCCCACAATAACAAGCCCTGGCCTAAATGGCCTGATTTGTGACTGGGCCAAACTTCCAAGGAAGTTTTAACTAGAACTATGCAAGTTCTTTCAAAAAAACTGAAAGAGGGATTCCATTCAATAAGAATGACTAATTCATAGTTTAGCAGTGTTGCAAGATTGCAGAGTAATACTTAACAGACAATTGTATTTCTATATATCAGTAACAAGTGGATATAGAAATTTTAAAAACAGTATTTTTTGCGATATCATCTCAAAGTACACAGGGATACATCTAGTAAAACATACAAAAGAGCATTGCTAAGAGATATGACGACAACTAAAAGAAAGTTTATGCTATATTCATGGGTTTGAAAGACTCAATATGAACTTACCAATTCTCAAAATGAACTGTACAGGCAGAGCCTTCCCCATCAAAATTCCAAGCAGTGTTCCTGTGGCAATTGACAAGATAATTCCAAAATTCCTCTGGAAATGCAAGAGACCTGGAATACTACAAACAATTTTGAAGCAGAACAAAGTTCAAAGTCTGAAGCTATTTGCCATCCAACTTACTATAAAACCATAGTAATTACAAGTGTGTTATTGACACCAAGATTGATATCCAGGTCTAGAAAAGACTCACAATTGATTTTTTGAAAAAGATGTCAAGGTGTCCAGCATGGAAAGGATGGTACAGGATGCTAAGATAGTTGGATGTCAGCATGCAGAAAGATGAATTTAAATCCTTTTCGCACACAAGCCAACTCAAGGTAGCTCTAGATGTAAGAACTAAACTATTAAACTCTTAGGAAATAGCAGAAAAAATTCTTTGTGACATCAGATAAGGCAAAGTTTTTGAATGATACAGAAATTAGAATTAAAGAAATAATTGATACAGTGGACTTTCCCATAAATTTAAAAGTTTTGTGCTTCAGAAGACACCATTATGAAAAGTAAAATACAAGCCACCAACTGGAAGGAGGAGATATTTGCAAATAATATATGTGACAAAGGACTTCTATACAAAATATATAAGGAACTCCAATCAACTCAATTATTTTCAACTCAGTAATAATAGACAATCCAATTAAAATTAGGACAAAATGTTTGAATAGACATTTTACTAAAGAAGGTATATAATAGCTAAAAAGCACATAAAAAGATACTTGATATAGTCATCATTAGGGAGTGAAAATTAAAACCACAAGGCGATACCATTTAATAATACACATCAACACTGCTATAATAAAAAAGTTACCAGTGTTTGTGAGGGTATGGGGAAACTAGAATATATTGTTGGTGTGACTGTAAACTGGTTCAGAAACTTTGGAAAACAATGTCAGTTTCTTAAAAACCTCAGCATAAATTTATATTAGCAAGCAATTTCCTTTCCTAGGTATCTACTCAAATAAATGGAAACATGCTCATACGAAGACTTGAAAATGAATGCTCTTAGTGGCATTATTCATAATAACCAGAAAGTGGAAATAATCCAAATGCTCACCAATGAGTTAGTGATAAACAAAATGTGCTATATCCATAAAATGGAATAGTAAGTAATCACCTATACAAAAGACCAATATATTGATATATACTAAAGTATGAATAAACCTCAATTATGCTATATGATACAAGCTTGTAGTAAGTAGTTGTGCTAAGATTTGCAGTTAGAGTGGAGAGTGATTTCAGTGGGCACAAGACATCTTTCTAGGGTGACAGACTTATTTTAAAATTTAGTCATGGTAATGGTTGCACAACTCAATTTAAAATTTTTGTTGAATTGCATAATTTGGTGAATTTTTTAAAGTTATAGCTTATACTTCAATAAAATTGTTTTTTAGAGGCAGCCAGCTTTTCAACAATTGGTGCTAGAAAAACTGAATATCCACACACAGAAGAATGAGGTTGATCTGTTACCTAATACCATACACAAAATTCTACAACAGAATATTTTCCTGGCTTTATTAACATAGTTTATTTAAGACTGGGCCTATGTCATTAAGTTGCTCTGTCTGGGTTCAAAACTTGTGATCCTCCTAAGTATCTTAAGCCAGACATACAAATGGAAAGTGAAGTATGGTTTAATCATGAACATCGTATGCCTGTACTGATGTTTCCTAGTATGTCAACTAATGAGTCATAACAGCTGCATAAGGTACAGGTAGTACTATTCTCACTCTGCAATAAGAAATGAGAAAGGTTAAAGATATCCATCTGAAAGGCGTAAAACAAGAATTTAAATCCAGGCAAGTCTGACTCCTCATTTTTCTTAGCACACTTAGGTTGCCACCAGTATGGTGAGAGCCTCCATCCTCACTGGCCAGGGGAATTCTTGTTCACATGCAATAGCCCCAGAATTTATTAATCTTTGTGTTCCTTCAATATTTTGTTTTCCTGCCCAATTTATTGTGCTTTGTTAAAGTGATTTATTCTAGCACTCCTTTCTCCTCAACCAGCCTCTCTAATTGGTGTAACAAAGAAAGATCACCAGGAATGTCCATGGGTTACCAAGAAAATGTCCATGGGTTACCAAGAAAATGTCCATGGGTTACCAAGAAAATGTCCATGGGTTACCAAGAAAATACAGAGAAAGGGCAGGGGTAGGGAACTTATGAGAGACTAGAATGGGGATGGTGAACCAACTCTGTTCTAAGGAGTGTTTAGGGCAGCTGCTGGAATTCTGAGATATTCTAGGTTAGCTCGACTCTTCATATTACAAACAGAAGGTGTTTATTTATATATATGAATAAGACAGAAATATAAGTAGATATGTACATGAAAAAGATCATACTGTAGAAAGCATCTCATTTCTTACTTTTAATAGGTCATGGAGAACACTGAAGAAACCCCAGTGAACTGTACCATTGCTTTTACTTTACAAAGGCAGAAAATGAAATACAATAAGGTAAAACAAATAGGAAATTTTAACCCTTCCTTCCTTCCTTAAATATGATTTGGAAAATGGTCCTACCATTGAACAGTCCGTTCTGCTGAAAGATGCAGGTGCTTCTGTGTGTTCATCGGTTCACAGCAACCGCGCAGGAAGGAAATGATGCCAGCCCAGTGAGCACTTTGCAGGGGTCCAACATGAGTTTCCTTAGCAAACTAATGTGGTGAAGCAGGCAAGGGCAAACTCTAGAAATCCCTAGAAATACACAGTGACCTTAAGAGATGAAAAAATCCTTTTAAGTTTAGGGTTGCTAAGTTGGTTTAGGGTTTCAAACACCACTCTATCTTTTACTATTTTAAGCTATCAGGGAAGCTGCACATTAATAAAAAAATAAAAAGCTGTTAAGACATTTCATAAAACTAATAGAAAAAATGATTCATGAGGGATATCCTAAAACATATTTTTAATATTGATAAAAATGGTTTCTACTAAAAGCAATGGAGTAATTCTAATAGAAATATTTAGAGTTGTAATGCTTACTTTCTAGTGGCTTGAAAACGACATACATTCAGTAGAAACTGTACTGTGAATTCTGACTTTTTGCCAAGTCAAGTTTGCTTCTAGTGGCTGCCAGCTGCCACGGTTAGTCAGCCACATGAGCAGAAGGGAAACAATGATTCTCCAGTGCTGTGTGGTGAAGGGATGATGATGCTGTTTGGTAGCTGAAATGTATTAAATGCACTTTTGACTTCAGAGTATTTTAGACTTATGATAGGTGTGTCAGAGCGTGACCCATCACAGGTGGAAGAGTGGCCGTATGGGAAGGCCGCGGTGAGTTCCCACGTGTCCCACTCCCTCACATAGCTCCTCTATTGGTAACTACACTGGCCAAGTGTGCCACCTCTGTTTATGTTAGCAAGTCAATACTGATAATATTAGCTGGCCCATAGTCAAAGTTCCTCTTTTTATTGAAGACAATGTGAACAGAATGTGTGTCTGCTGGACACACTTGGTGTCCCACAGCCCTGTGTGCCACATCCACTTTCTGTCGCTCTTCTTTACGCTTCATCTTTTCTTGTTCAGTTGTTCTATCTTCTCATTTGCTCATTTTTTTCTATTCACCTGGTGGTGCTGATTACCTCTGATGAAAGTTTCATTTCAGTTATTGTACTTTTCTCTATTATTTTGGGAGTTTTTACAGTTCTTTTCTCCATATTGATACTGGTATTGTTCATTTCTCATTTTCCTTATTTTCCTTTAGCTCTTTGAGCATATTTAAGTATCTTGAAGTCTTTAGTCTGAGTTTCACTTAAGGAGTATCAGTTTATCTCAATTCTTTGAAAGACCTTTTTTTCCTATTTCTTTGTTTGCTTTTTTAAAAATCAAAATACAGTATTTCTGTATTATAAGATTACTTAGATCTGTTTTTTTTTTTTTTACTTAGCTAAGGCTTACTGTTTTTTAAAAATGTTTTGTTAGGGATATTGGTTTCTTTATGACATTTCCAAGCTATTTTTACAAAAACTCTTGCTTATTTTTCTGGAAGTTGGCTATTTTAAAAGAAATTATCACATGTGAGAATTCTCCCAGTTTTTGCAGATTATCTTAGGGTAAGCTCCAACATGTAGTTAGGTTTGCTTTGAGCTTAGGGATCAGACAAAGGTGACCTTTTTGGGGTCTTAATCTCTGCACCAGTTTTTTTCTGGGAATGTGTTTAACATTCAAAATGCTCCCTGGGCAAGTGTCCTCATTTTCAAAAGTCTGGCCCTACCTTCATCTCTGAGTCTTGTTTAACCTATTTTCCATCTCCACCCATAATCTTTTACCTCAGTCATCTGCAATCTTTGTAGTTCTTACAAGAACTGACCTTCTGAGTGAAGAGGAAAAAAAAAAAAAAAAAACAACTAATCCTTGTCAGTCCTTAAGGTACTGCCCCCACACACAGGTCTAAAAATGCACACAGAACTTTCCATTCTTCTTTCAGCAGAGACAACTGTTGTTTCAAAAATCAGACTGTCAAGACAGCAGGGGCTGAGGAATAGTGAGTGAAACTACCACCACCCTTTCCTGCCAGTTTGAAGATGATTTTCTTGACAAGACACTCTCTTGATTGCTAGAAAGCCTGTTTTTCAGAATTCTACCAAAATTGGCCAAATGGCTGTTTCTGTTGGGGAATGAGAGCTTGCAGCTTCCTCATCCATTATTTTGCTAATTACACTTGGGTCAATATATTATTTCCATATGTAATTTTAGTATCATGCCAAGAAAACAGAGTATGTTTATTATTTAAATATGTGGTCATTGACTCCTGATTAATCAGAACTTAAAAAATACTTACATGATCTTACAATTCTCAGTTTGATCATTTGCATTCAAAAATATGTATTATTCAATCTTGCCTTTTTTTTCTTGCTGTGATGACATTTGTTGGCTTCTGGTGCTTTTTACTTTACAGTAGCATATCTTCTGGTAACGTCTTTAATTGTGGGAAAGGGTAGAAGTGAAATATACACAACAAACACAACCTATCTTACAAATAAATTTGACTACTCATCCTTCTATAGGATCAATATTAAGTTAGCTTTCTAGTAAAACATTTGTTATACAGTATAGGTATTAATGTTCATTTAATAATGTTATTACATATACTTACCATATTTTCCTTATTATTTTAGCATTTTCACTATAAGCCAACTAATACTCAACTGAAAATCAAGTCAATCACCTGAAATCTCATGGTTTCCCATCAAGAGGATCTGGAGTCTTCTGTTTCCATTAACTCTGAATTTATAGTGGTGCTAATCTGAGCCAGACACTGATACGTATAAAATGACAAAAACACATTTTTCTCCTAAAAAATTTTTGAAGACTGTGTAGAAAATTTGTAAAATTTCATAGGAACTAGATATGTTTATTTCTACGGTAAGTCCTTGCATGTTCATTTTTTTACATTTGCAGTGTAAATCAATGGCAAAACCTGATGTCTGCCCTCAGAGGTGATCCAGACTTAAGCAACGTTAAGAAAACTGTAGTAGTGAAGCAACCTGCTGGACCCCGGCAGCCCCCATTATATCACTCTGCAGGGTATATCTTTTTCTCGCATTTTTTTTTGTAAATTGACAGTACTAGGAACTGAACCAAGGGCTTCACACATGCTAAGCAAGCAAGTTACCACTAGTTACATCCCTAGCCCTTTCTATTTTGAGACAGGATCTGGCCTTGAACTTGCAGTCTTGTTGTAATCCCCAGAGGCATGCACCTTCACGTCTAGCTAGTTTTGGGTTTTAATTTCAACATCTGCTTTCCCTGAGATATCTACTTGACTGACAAAGGTTCCCATCCTACTTGGGCCTCTGTGTATCTTTTGCTCTGAAAATTATAGAGAAATCCATATTCTTTAATGTCTTGTTTAAATAAAACATAACATAATCTGATCTTCATTTAAGAGGAGATAGCTCACCATGTGAAGAGAGTAAACAGAGTTAAACTCTGTGCTCATCTCAATTTACTATTGATCATTTTGCATTTTCACAAGTGAATACAATGGGTGCCATCTGTAAGAATTAATCTGGTTTTATCTGAAACTGTAATTACTTTTAAAATAAATTTTACAGTTTTAACTTTGGTTAAATTACTTACACACAATCTTAAGGCCTTTGAGAGGCAGGAACAATGACTTTTGTTCTTATTATTACTACCAGTGTTTCTACTGAGCCAACTTCTTCCCTTTCTACTTTGCATTAAGGGTCCTATCACATGACGGAATTATTTTATTGTTGATAGTAAATCTCAATGGCTCTGCTTAAAAGGAACTACGTAGGAACTTCAAATATTGTACCCTGAATCAGACTCAAGGATCCTTTGAGAATCAACATTCTATGATTAATTTGAAAAAAATTCATTTAATCTCAGGCTTATTTTATGTTTTCAGTTTCAAAAAACCCTTTTCCCCTATTATTATATCAACTGATTACTAGACGGACAAAAATAACTTTATAAAGTATTTGCTTTATGTGCTATGTAAGCATATTCATGAACTAGAATTTTGATGCATTAATGATACATGCCAATAGCAAATAATAGAAAAATTTTAACCAGAAATGGCTAATGATAAATACCATAAAGGTTCTCATTATCATATTTATCTCTGGACTAATATTTAGAATAACTATAAAAATAACAGAATCTTTCAAGTTAGGCCTAGTGACATAATCCCAGCACTTTGGAAGGCTGGAGAATTACAAATTCAAGCCCAGCCTGGGGAACTTAACAACTTAGTGAGACCCTGTCTCAAAAAAAAAAAAAAAAAAAAAGATTGGGGAAAGCTATAGCTTAATGTGAAGGCTGTGGGTTCAGTGTCCATATTCACCAAACAAAAAACCACAACAATAACAATTAAAAAGTCGATGTTAATTTTCCTTGTGAAGCAGCATAGGTCCACTATGGAGGTGCTTAAACAAGATATTAAAGACTATGGATTTCTGTATAATTTTCAGAGCAACAGAGACCCTGGGTATCCTGGTATACAGGAACCCAGAATCCTTATGCCATTCTTTTTCACAACGGGATATGGCTTACAACCAGATGAACAAGCCAAGCAAAAGGAGCCAGAAAGAGGTAAAGAAATGCTGGTGCCATTTTAAGAGCACACGTTGTTTCCCTTAATGTTCCACTGGACAGAACAAAGTCACACATGCAAGGGACCCTGATAAAGTAGTTTGTTTTGGGAGGCACATTCCTAACTGAAAAATCAAAAAGCTCCATCACTGTGTAAACAGGCAAGGGTGAATGAATACTGAGGGAAAATCGATGCTTTCTGCATATCTTTCATTTAAATATTAGCGTGATAATAAACTCAAACTCAAAAATCATTTGATATGACAAGATTATCTATTATCTGCCATTCCAGGTTTTCATTTTTATAAAGGAACAGTTTACATCTTTTGCTCACTCACCAAAAGAAATGAAATACAAAATACAATCTGATTGAGTTTCCAAGGTGTATTTATTGGTATAAAGCCAAAAGAAGTAATAAAATTTTCTGGTCTGCCAATCACCTATATAGAACTACATGGAAAAATGTTTTCTGTTGTAATTCCTTTATCGAGGAAAAAAAGGAAAAAGGTTTACTAATAAAATCTAATTAACCTTGGCAATTTAAGTAACTTTAGAATACCAAAACAAAAAGTTCTTTAATTTTTATCAAATAAGTAAAAAGGCAGTAATAATAATTACAGCTTCTGAAAAACTTTGTGAAATTGAAAAGCAGATGAAGATATTCCGACTACACACGTGTACGTGAACGCACACACATTCGTCCTTTATGAGGGAGAAAAAAAATGTCTTCATGCTTTGCTACAAGATCATCTACCAGCACAAAGAGGTAGATATGGAATATTTTCTCCATCTTATTGATGAATCCCCTTTCACTCTTCCTTTTGAAGGAAGACAAGTCACCTTACGGCAACTATTTAATCTAGTGCAATATAGCCACAACTGGTTTACATGCTCCTGATACAGATCTCTCAATTCTTGGTGTATGTTATGTTGTATACAAAATTATTCTTCATGTAATATATTAAAAAAACTACCTCAATATGATCTCAGAGCATCAATCAAAGCTATAAAACAGATATAATTGAAATTATTTTTGTTACAAATACCTTTATCCCTAGTTTCTGTTTTATGGAAAAGGCAAAATCCAAAAGTCATGTACTATGAAAGCCACTCAAAAAAAATAGCTTTATTTAGATGACCCCAAATGAATGAGTGCCATTATTGTTGTATAGCTGTGAAACAGATCATCACCCTTTACCTCGTTACATTTCCTCAATATAAAGTTTCCTGTGACTATGCGATCACATCCAATTTCTCCATTTCCAAAGAAGCCAAATAAAGGAACACTAGGAAAAAACTTTCTAAATGCATCAGCTTCAACATTTCCCTTGGCTCTGTAATAGTGAAAGCCACGGCCAACACAAGCAAACATGAAGCCAATGGTGTTCTGTTCCGGAATGTTGGCCGCTTTGAGACGCTGCATGGCAGCCTCAGCAGTTTTCTCATCGGTGACATCCTCATTAAGGAGTACTGTGGCACTCTGAATCCGGTGCCCACTAAATGACAGTCCAACTACACCTGTGGCATCAATATCCAGAGGATTCCTAGAAAATAAAATTAGAAAAGGAGCAATACCATATCATGAAACAGAATCAAAACTTTTGAAATATAAAAGAAAAACCCTCCTGAGTCAGTGATGGACACTATGAGTAGGCCTATTAGTTAGCACCCTGTACTTAGCCTGAGACTCACCCTCCCAGATAAGGGGTGAATCACAACAGTTAAAAATTAAGTCCTTAATAAAAGAATGCAGAAGACAGATCAAGAAAGCATTTTTCAACCACAAAAACAAAGGGACCATGCACATTCACAAAGATTCCTGAAATTCATAGCAGGTCATTAGAAGATATATAGTGTATTTCTAAGATTATTAAAAGAAATCTTATAATTTCATTCTCATATACAAAGTTTCTACTTAATGAATCTTCTTTAATTTACAATGTGGTATCTTTCCCCATGCAATCTTCATGTGTCAGATTCTGAAACAAATGTACTAAAAATATAACTTTGAGGATAATTTCTAAAACCTATTAACTCTATAAGTTTTAGTTTTGTATTGTTGGGTCCATAAAGAAATATGATTACACTGCCTTTTGTTTTGTTTATTGCTTTGAGTTTTTTTACCTGGTGGTAAGAAACCTTGTTTCAAAGATGCTTTATTTAATGCAATTATTTTATTCTTGCAAAAAGAAAGTACGGTGTTTAAAAAAAGTTACAAAGCATACATAATGAACACCACTTTCAACTATATGACATCTCTTCTTTTGGTATGTACCACGTTGTTAGGATGAGGCAGGATGATCAGGAGTTTGAGCCCAGCTTGGGCAACATACCTAATGAGACCTTGCCTCAAGATAAGCCCTAAACTGTGTTGTCAGTCTTTTTTTTCTTTTTCCCAACTATTTTTTATTAATATACATATGCTATACATAGTATTTACAATGAATTTGGGTATTTCGTGCACATATGTATCATATCAACTTTACAATCCCCTCCCATTTTTGACCCTCCCACACCCTCCCCATCCCTTCCCCCCAACTCTGGCTATCACAACATGTGGTTCTATAGAATGTCTATGTTCTGGGTTTCCCAAGTCAGAGAGACTATACAATACTTAACATATTTAATCTTCTGCATCTAAATCATCAGTCTCTTGCTTCCAAGAATTATCTATTTAGGCTTTTGGGAAGTGAGATAGGTTGGATTATCAGGATAACATTAAAATAGAGCACTGACTGAACTGTCTTCTCTTATCTACTGATACGGTTGAAGATCACGTTAGAATTATGTGTTGGGTAAGGTGCAATGATTCTGGAGGATGTATTTTCCCATCTTAGGTATATAAAGTAGATGATTAAGTCATGCCAACATGCTAGCACCCAGGTTTTTAAGTCTGAGTGACACACTTGCGTTCCAAAGGTAAACTGGTTGTTTGGTTGGATTTTGTTTGTTTTTAAGACAGGGTCTCACTCTGTAATCTAGTTTGGTCCTGAACTGACCACATAGCCCAGGCTGGCCTCCAACTCACACCAATCCTCCTGCCTCAGCCTCCCCAGTGCTGGCGTATGCCAATTCGGCTGGCTTATGTGGTGCTGAGGAATCACACGCAGAGCCTTGTGCTTGCTAGCAAGTGCTATTAATTACTCTGCTATTCCTCCAGCCCTTCAAGGTAAACTGTTACATTAAATTATCATTGTCCTTTCTGTATACAACTAATGGAAATAGCAAAGCCACAGGGAAAATTAGGCAATCACAAAATAATCTTTGTCACCAAGAACCACAAGTATTGTTTGAGTGCATGAAATCCAGTATCTGATATCCTACTTCCTGGAAGCCAGTGAGTTTAGGTTTCCTCCCTTCTTCCTCACTTACAATCCAGGGACTGTGATCTACCTATATGCTTGCCTTGATCTCCTGGAAACTACCAGGAGAGACACTGTAACTGGGATGACTTTAAATTATACTTAGAGATAATGATCCTAATGTCTAACCCCATGTGACCACTTCAGAAGTGAAATATAAACATAAATACAGTATAAAGTCAATACTGGTATTTACAGACTATACTGAGCCAGTGGAGTTCCCTTTTCCTATTTTGGGATTATGTCCACTTAATGAGCTTCTACTCCAAATGCTACATACTTTCATTTGAAATGGAAAGAGACCCAGCAAACTCCAAGAAGGAAGGTGGGAGGGCTCAACAAACAAAATAAAATGTGAGTAATAGCTCCTAAAATAGAAGAAATTATCTTTAAAAGCAGAAGTTTCAGTAACAATAAAGACCCATGATTTTTGAGCTTAAAAAAGCCTTTCAAATGATCTTGTACAAAATTTCAAAAAATAATATATCTACAAGAGACTTCATGGAAAAGTTTTTACAATCAAACAGATTTGAGAACTACCACAGGTATTATCAACCCTCCTTAAAAGATTTCCAAAGTACTTATCATATTAGAGACTGAAAGTTTTGTCATAAAGATACACGTTGACCATGTACTTCCTTTAAAGAAAGAAACAGGATTAGAAAATATGGCTGTAAAAATTAAAATGACTGCAATTTGGTCAAGAGAGAGAAAAGAATTTGTCTGTGAGCCTCAAAGTAGTACATGATAGGCTGCAGTTTGCCTCACAGACTTAAGTTCCTCCATATCTAACCTCCAAGTAATACTGTATGCAAAGAATGGACTTATCAGACCCTAGTCTCGGAGAGTTTCCAATATAAGACTACCTTGTCATCATGACCTCCCTCACACTGAACATCCCCTCCCGCATCATGTACAGCTTATCATGGGCAGAGACCAGCATCAAGTGGGCCAAAATTTGCTCAAACAAGTCACTTCACTTTATCCCACTGTTCCCCTTTTTCCTGTTAAGAACTCAGCCCTTATTCCCCTTGACAAAGTACTTGTTTATCTGAACCCTGATTAGCAAATCCATTCTATACTTGAATAAAAACTGTCTGCTTTTATTTCAAACTCATTTATAATTTCCTGGTTTGCAGAAGCAACATAATTGAGGTCACACAGAGAACCAGAGCTGTCACAGAAAAGATAAATATGCAATGTTGAAAATCAATTTTAAGAAGAGTACGAGTCCAACTAAGAATAAATTCTTAAAGGATTATATTGCTTCAATTGTAAGCAGAAAAAACAGAGAAGTATGTTGAGTAAGTCCCCTTAACTACATCTAGTACAGAATAAATTGAACTAGTGTATTAGCAATTCTTTAAATATGGTTTTTAAGAACCCAAAACAAAAACCTGGAAACACATCCACAGGTAAAATCTGAAGCACAGACATACTTTTCAGAAGTCAGTGAAGCCAGGTTGTCCACTTGGCCTCCAGCCAAGATAATATTCATATCACTGAAAGTGCTGACTACTTGCTGCAGATAATTACTGGCTTCCACCTTACAGCAGTTATAGCCAAAGACAAGGACTACACGAAGTTCAGGGTTATCTAAAAGACCTAAAGAGAAAGCAAAAGCAACGATTAAGAACACCCAAACAAGATTTTATACGTTCTGCAAAATGAAACATTACCACTAATGACTGGCATTGCTAGTAAAGTAAGTGCAATTTAGTGTTCTAAGTTGTCAATTTTTCCATTTTTTACAAACTTCAGTAGTAGTAAAGTCTTAGCTGCAATTATAAACTTTCTATTCACTGCCTGTAATTCCAGCACTCTGGGAGGCCATGGCAAGATGATCACAAGTGTAAGCGTGGCCAGGGAATACTGTGCCAAAATTTATAAATTTACCTAGCTGGTGATGTAACTCAGTGGACTCATGTTCCGTCCCCAGGATTCAAAACAATACCTTAATGATTGATTATGTGAAAATATAATCAACATACCACCTAAGTAAGGAAGCAGCTATGTACTAATCAGTAGCTCTTAGTGTACATTGACGCAAGCTGGCTCTACACAGGTCACTACCTGGAATAAAGTGGGCACTGGTTTATACAGAACAGCAAGGTTAGCAGCACTGGAAAGTTAAAGATGCAAAGAAAATGCAAAGAAAATGCACGACTTCCCTATAGTGGGAAGAATGATAGCCACAAGACAGACCCACATCAAATCCAGGCATTCTATGAAGGTGACTCTATTTGGAAACAGGATCTTTGTAATGTCGTTAAGAATGCTGAAATTGTCTCATCTATCCAGGTAGGTGTACTTTAAGTCCAATAAAAAGTGTCCTTAAAATAGGAGATACACAATGAAGACACAGACAGAAGGAAGCAGTATGACAGTATGACCATGGAAGCAGAAAGTGAAGAGGTACAACTATCACAAATGTCAATAGCGTTAGAAACAAGAAGAGAGGACAGATTTTGCCCCAGAGCATCCAGAGGGTACAGTCCTATCAATACCTTGGTCTCAGACTTCTGCCTTAATAGTGACAGAATAAATGCATGGTGTTTTAACCCACAAAGTTTGTGGTATCTTTTTACAGCAGCATAGGGAAACTATCATCCCATGGAAATACAGGCTTGGTCCTCATCTTCCAAGGCATAAACAGGGAGTGAAGGTGATTCAGCTACTGGATGCTCATGCCACAAAAGGAACATGGCTCAATTCTAGGGCACTTACACTAACTACAGCTACCAGGAGAGGGCGGCAGAGCCCGAGAGAGACCTCCACTCCCAGAGCTACTAGGTTTTGACCAGATCTCAGAACTTTGCTTACAGAACAACAGTTTGAAATCACCAGCACTGGATCAATAGTCTTGCTTTACAAACAAGATTGCTGATTCCACAGACATGACTAGCCCAGGAAAACGTTATGGCTACTCAAAAGCAAAGTTATGAAATTATTCAAGATCTCTTTATGAAGTAGTCTCAATAAGGTCTTCCATGTAAGCAGAAGGGAGGGATGTAACAATAACATTACATCAGTTCTAGCCTGAGACAATGAGCATGTTGCTGGACTTCTCTCAGTAAGTTCTGCTTCAGTTTCCATTATGACCTGATGATGCCATATTTGTATCTTGGGCCCAGCTTACTCTCCAGCACTCCATACCCAGTTAATCAAGGGTCTACTAACTGTACCTCAAAGTCAGTAAGTCCAAAACAAAACCAATATGGTTTCTTCCAACCTGTATTCCTTACCCCAGCAAATGATACTAGTGTATAGCCTCAACAGCCAGACACCTGATGCCACTTTCTTTATTCTCAACTTCCAGCAATAAACCATGAATTATCCATTCACAGGATCTTACAGTTACTATAGCTAAGCACTGTAAGGAAAAGAGAGACAAACTACAGCTTAAGAACCAAATCCAGCCTCTATCCATTCCTCCTTCTGTGAACAAGCTTTACTGGAGCACAGCCATTCCACTGTTGTTCATGGCTGCTTCTGCACTCTAACAGCAGAAATGAACAGCAGCAACTGAGATCATCTGGCTGGAAAAAAAACTAGAACATTTTCTACCTGGCCTTGTACAGAAAAAGCACACTTGCGTCTGAGGGACACTAATGTGAACAGGATGCTTTTAAAGTTACAGAACACAAAAGGTGGACCTGGCCCCATGCATCTGGTTCAGAACTGTAGGATGTAACTGTGTGAAAGGCATATCCCGTATCAAAGCTTTAACCACTCATTCCTTGCCTGTTTCTAATGGTGCAATGTAGAAATACATAAAACTAGGACCCAAAATAGCATGTGAATGACAGATTATTGTCCCCAGCTAAGCAAAGCTTCAGCTTTCAGAAGGTCATAAACAGAATGAAAATCACAACTGGAATAAGCCCAAACTGATGATGGCCAATAACTCAGGGAAGGACACTATATGAAAACCATGCTGAGAATTATAAATTAGGGGTTGTTCTCCTTTCAGTATCCTTATGCTCATACTTAGTACCGAGATGCAAACATGGTCTAACAAAACTAATAATTTTTTCATAAAATGAAGATCTTTGCTCAAATTCTGGCAAACAGATAGAACTAGCATTCTAGCTTCAACTAGTGCTATATATTAAAACTTTAAAAAAAAAAAAAACTTCGTAGAGGATTCCCAAGATGCTCCAGAGGACAGTGGACAAAGACACATAAACTCTGGCCATAAGCAAAAGCACCAAAGCAAAAGCCAACACAAGGATCTCTGATGGACTCTGATTTTCAGCAATTTCATCTACCAGACTCCTGCTTCTTCTGTCCCAGAATTCCCTAGTTCTGCCCCCTGCACCACCATGGTCTCTAGCTACAAGGCAAAAAACTTTCAAGGAGTTGTCCCCCTACCCAGGTCTCTCTTCTGTACATCTAATCATTTGTTAATTTCCTCCAATTAATTTCCTACTATTCATGACCTGGTACTGCTAAATGTTTTACCTAAGCTAGTTAATCAATCTTCGTAACTCTGCTAGCTAGTTATTTTTACTTAAAGATGAGGAAACAGATTTAGAAAAGTTAAGAAATTCATCCTAGAAGCTTGCATTCTTAACAGCTACCCATCCTGCCTCACACTACAGCTAGGTGCTGGAACTTTCCATTCTCTTCCTTTACCTGTTCCCAATCCACCCTCTTTGACATTATTACAAGCCTGCTGGTCAAGGTGGCCAGGGTTGGTTGCTAGTGTCTCCCTACTTGGTTCCTACTTACCCACCAACCGCTCTTTTGGTTTTTGGCATTGTCAAGGACAATAGCTGTAAAATACATTCTCAATGTCTTTTTACTCATAAACCAAATTTTTCCTTTGCTGCTACATGATTGCGTATTCCTGCTAGGTTGAGTGCTACTTCAAATAATGGAGGTTTATCTCTATATGCCAGTTGATCTATGCACAAATATGCTATTACCATTGAAAAGTCTTTATGCCAACAGTGATTTTAATGAATTAAACATAGCTAATCTGCTCATTTGCAACATACAGATAAGTAGGTATTTTGTTGCTTACTGTACTAAGCTTCCTCATCAAAATCAGGATACCAAACCGACTCTTCACCTTCTTCACATTCATCTCACACAATTCACCTCCTTCAGCTGTACCTCCCACCGACTGTGTCCTAACATAATCCTCATACTTTTCCTAATTCTTTTCTTTCTTTCTTTTTTTAGGCAAGGTCTTGCTATGTAGTCAAGGCTGATTCTGAACTCACTACATACTCAAGTCTGGCCTCAGACTTTAGGCAATTCTCCTGCCTCAGCCTCCAGAGTGCTGGGATTACAGGAGTGTGCCACCATACTGGACCTACATAGTGCTAGGTAATCAAACTCAGAGCCTTGCACTTCCTAGACAAGCACTTTAACTGCTTTTTACACCATGAGGCTGCCTTTTCTAAGCTTATTTAAGATTGCCGTGTCTGCTCCCAGCTTTCTAACTAACCTACCTGGAATCAGTTTGTTTCTTATAAAAATTTTTATAATAAATGCTTATTACTAGTACAAAAAAAGCTTACAAAAGCTTTAGCTTCAGAAACCAAAACCAAAGCAAAATGACAAACTAGTCAAAGAGCAAGAATTGCTTCGAAATTCAGAATTAAATATAACAAACTTATTATCAACAGAGTATTTATGGAAAAATTTTCATCTTTGGTCCTATTGGTCCTTAAGGCAAACAAGAGCAAATAACTGTATCAAAAGTGTCTCACACCAGCCTCAGATAATCACCAGCTTAACAGTCTACACCAACAGAAGCAGGTGTACTTATTTAGTTTCTCCCAAAGGATCCTAACATCCAACTAGCCGGAATTAAAAGAGAAAAGGTTGGTGAACAAAACAAGTGATTAATGAGAAAGTAACTTACCTACTTCAGTAAGCTGATGTCTTCCTAGTGTTAAATTCTTTGAATCCTTAATAAAATGAAAAGGTTGTATTTTTATTCCTTCAATTTGAGGGAATAATAGAGCAAAACCAGATTCTCCAATCTCTATTTCCTGAGGTCGATTGTTACCTGATCCCATTGGAGTCACTAGGAAAAAAATCAGTTTCATAAACAGATTAGGCAAAAAATGGAATTTAAGTTAGCAACTGTAAATTAACCAATCTCACATAACTACAGTTCAGGTCATTAAAATAAACACCAAAACGAACAGCCACTATGACAGTGTAAGATTTTCAGCCTTGACATTTTTAGGCTGCAGTATCATGCCTGAAATCTACTTGCAAATGGTTATGAAAGAAATATTTTTTATTAAGAGGAAAAGCAAATGTTGCACAATTTTTTCAATCCCTACATAGATAAAGGGTATAGGCATTTACTATTCTAATATTCTTTTTAACTTTTCCACAGGCCTTAAGTTCTTCAAAACACAAAGGTAAAAGACGGCAAATACATTTTAACAGAAATAAACAGAAAAAAGGGCAAACCTAGCCTGGTAGCTAGATTAAATGTTCTAATTGTACAACACAAGGTAGTCATTGAGACATATGACATATAATTTATTGACATGGAAATATACTGTGAATTTTATATGTACATGATATGGACTGAGTTTTATTATCCTCTACCCCTCAAATTCTTATGTTGAAGCCCAAGCCCTACTCCATTCTAGTGACTATATTTGGAGATAAGGACTTTGAAGAGACAGTTAAAGCTAAATGGCTCCAAACACCCAACTATTGCTCTTGTAAGAGAAAGAGGTATGAGGCACACGGACTGGGCTCACATATGTACAGAGACAAGGCCACGCAAGGACACAGAGACAAAGGCTCTCTGTAAGCTTCAGGAGACATCCAGGGTGACTTCAGAACTGTGAGAAAATAAATTTCTGTTGTTTAAGTCAACCAGTCCATGGTATTGTGTTACAGCAACCCTAACAGACTAATCCAGCAGTTATAAGTCTAGAAAAAACATATATTCTTGTCTTATATAGCATATGTTAACACTAACATTATAATAGAGTAGCTAATCTACAGAGCTTAAATCTTTTTTTTCCTTGTTTACCGTATCTATTTTTTCTTCTCTTATAATAAATAATTACAAGTATATCAAAGAAACTCTTTTAAAAAACTGTTCAACCATTTAGGAACCAAAACTAGGGACAAAAAATAATAATCTAAGAGAAAATTTCAGATTCAGAACCCAACACAATATATTCTAAGTTAAAAACATGGGAAATAAAATTTGGAATGTACTAAAAGACATTATCTTCCACACACACAAAAAATTCAAAACATAAAGCAACTGTTAAGAAGTATGTACCAAACTGCAAGACTGTAATAGGAATGAAAATCACAACACTTTGCTAAAGAAATCAACAAAGTGAAAATATAAGTCAAGGGGCTGGAGGAATGATACAGTGGTTAAAGTGCTTGCCTAAAAAGTTCACGGCCCTGTGTTTGATTTCCCAGTACCACATAAACTAAGCATGGTGGTGCATGCCTGTAATCCCAGTACTTGGCAGGATGAGCCAGAGGACTGCGTGAGTCCAAGGTTAGCCTGGAATATAGACCAGTCTGGGCTATATTAAAGCGAGACCCTGTCTCAAAAAAAAAAAAAAGGAAAGAAAATATAAGTTAAGACAGCCAAACAATCCTTAAAAAGAACATCAAGACCTACAGTAATGAAGAGTCATGGTCTGGCTTACAGATAAACAAATAGAACAGAAGAAAATAAAAAAATCAGACTCACAAAGGTACAATTTTTTTTTTGTTTTTACAAAGCTGCCAAGAAAATTTAAGGAGGACAGAAAGCTCTTCAAATGGTATTGGAATGACTACACAAAAATATGAAAAAAAACCCTCAAACTCTTACCTTACAAACATAAAATTTATCATACAGGAAGGATATTTATGGTCACAAATTTCCAAATTTTATGTTATCAATGTATTAATGAATTTGTAGATCATGCATATCCAAAAAAAAAAACTCAAAAAAAAACAAACAAACAAACAAAATTGAGGTTAAGCCACAGAATTAAATGCTGGAGCTGAAAGCCCGAAGAACCTTGTGACTGTGGGATCAGAAGGCAAAGATTTTAGAGAAGAAATAAAATAACTAACCATAAAAGAAAAAATTGAGAGTTTCACAAAAATTAAGTTCTGCTCATCAGGACACTTAACAAAAAAATAAAGCACAGACCAAGAGAAAATATTTAAAGCACCTATAGCTTTAAAAGGCTTATACCAAAATATATAGAGTTCTTACAACTCAGTAAGAAAAAAATCATTCTCATTTTTTAGCTTTTTAAAAAATATCAATTATATCATGTCCAACTGCTGTTTTAAAACACTTTAAAAGCTTCCTTTTACATTTAATGTTTCTTTTCCCCCCAAAGGATTCTGACTTTAAATCATCAGTAAAAGATTTGGATATTTTACAAAAGCTGATGCATAGCCAATAAATACATGAAAAGGTGTCCAATGTAATCTGGCATTAGAGAAATTCAATTAAAACTACTATACAAAGCCTTTTCATATCATTTTAATGGCTAAAATGTACTGTTAGGATACTGAGCAACTACAAACCTCACACATTGCTGGTTGAGTACAAAATGGAGCAAATATGGCATAGCGGTTAAAGCGCTTGCCTTGTAAGTTCAAGGTCCTGAGTTCGATTCTCCAGCATCAGATAAGCTGGGTATGGTGGTGCACTCCGGTAATCCCAGTACTCAGGAGGCTGGGGCAGGCGGACTGCCATGAGTCCAAGGCCAGCCTGGGCTACATAGAGAGTTCAGAACCAACCTGGTCTACAGAGCGAAACCCTGTCTCAAAAAAAAAGAAAGTAAATGCTCTCATTCAAAATACTAGGAACTAGGAAATAGTACAACATCTATCAAATCTTTGTCTATATAGTAACCATATTAAGATAAACACAAACACACACACACACACACACACACACACACACACACACACGAGATATAACCCAAAAAACAACTTTACACAGATTACTGATGCACATAAATGAGTTTTTCAAAAACCTTTATACTGAATGAAAAAGCCCAGACATCAAAAGAGGTCATGCCCATTTTATATAACATTCATCAAAACTAATCTGTGATCTCAGAAATCAGAGCTTTTCCAAAATACGGATTAACAAGACTAAAGCAAGAGGAAATTCTCAGGTGCTGGAAATTTTCCTTATCTTGTCTGTGTGCTGGTTCCGAGGGTATAAATTTGTCAACACTCATTACATTTTATTCTGATGAATCTGCATGTGATCGTAGTCAAAGTTTATCTTAACTAAGAAAAAAGTGACATCTGCAACTATAAAAACAGATTTTCTCAAAACTGAAAATTTTTCAAGTAGGACTAATAGCTAATGTCTGTTATAGGAAAAAAATTTTTAAAAACTCTATACCTAAGCAAAAGGAATCAGATCAATTACCTTAATGGAAGTTCTGTTTGGGCACATGTGGAACTGGCTCAAAGAAAGTGCTAGCTGTGGAGGAACTGAAAAGAGTAAGTGTAAGGAGATTGGCCAAGAAAACATGAGGCCACCCTGACTGAAGGAGCTGAAACCGTACTTAAGTCTTGACATTAAGATCATGAGAGAACTTTGAGGACAACAGGCATACAGTCAAAAATGCTTCAGAATAAGGCAAGGACAAAAGGATAGCTGAGATTGACTTCTCATCCATTTATAATAAGGTCACAGAAGGCAAGAGTGTCATCCTGGCCTGGCCCTCCCTTCCCTGCTCTTAACTCCCCAGCAGAAATTTTAAAAAGAAATATGGTCATGTTTGGGGGATGCTACAACCCTTCTAGCCACTGGGCAGAATGGTGCCAAAAAACAATGTATGGGATGAGACCTGTGATCCCATGGATTCTACCACCATATCTAGGGTACCTAGTTTCTTGGTAAGCTGTTCCAGAAGGAATGTGAGTACAAAAAACAATGACTACCAAATAAATTGTGGCTGGACAAGGAAGCGAGTCACAAGACAACTGACACCAACAAGTTCTAGTTTACATCAAGTACTTAAATAAATAAATCCTGGGACAAAACTGTCATATCAAAAAGTGTGAAGTACCAATTTCACCAAATTTCAAAGCAGTTAAGAACCAAGGTTAAGACTATATAAGCATTTGTTAGTAACGAGGAATGGCAAAAAATGAAGTCAGTCATTTAAAGACAAAAAGTATGAAGCATACCATAGTCACTGCTATCATTTTTTTTTTAATCCAGTAAGAAGTGAAACATGAGCAGGTAGACTGGTAGAAACTAAAGTGGGAGAGATGTAGCAATACCTATCAACTACGCACTAACCTTTACTCATTTGCAAACACATGAAATCCTTTGTGCTTCTCTGTATAAGAATCTTAAATTTATATCAAAAGTCAAGTCTTCCAGGGATACAGATGCAGCTCAGTGACAGAGTAACTGCCTAGTATTTGCAAGGCCCTGTGTGTGATTCCAGCTGCCTTACCTCCCCAACCGCAAATTTTTTACGAAGATCAAAAAGCCAACTATTAAGTACTGAGTATTAAGGAGTAGGAACAAAGAAAACATTAATAGCTATCATCTGCTTCTGCAACCTCTATCCTAAGTGCTTTATCTGTATTAACTCATTTAATCTTCACAATCCTCCAAGGAAAGTATCTACTAAAATCATCTCTTTCATTTATGGGAAAACTGACACCCACCAGGAGTCAGGTAACTTCCCCAAAGTCACAAGGACAGTAATGATTACTGATATCCCAATCCAAGTACCTTAGCCACTATATCATTACATCATTATTGCTTCAACAGACTCTGCCCACCAGAAAACAAAATAAAAATAAAAAATACAGGAAAAAAATCAAAAATAGTAAAAATAAATAAATAAATAAAGCAAGATTTACCAGCAGCAATGAAACATGGAAAAACATAACCTCACTGGAAGCAAGCACAGAAACAAAATTTCAGTAAAGCTCAGCTCATAATTCCAGCAACATGACACTTTACACACTAGCTAGAGGACTGGTTAAAATGTCAAGGCTCTGAAGACGTTCACAAATACTTTCTAATTTTAAGAGAAGCAAAATGAGATCTTTTTCTTCTTATGAATGGCTGCTAGAGAGACATGGCTCCCAGTTGGCTTATATAAACAGCCTCGAGACCGGAAATGCTAACAACAATTTAACAGTCAATTATAATTACCATAGCATTTATGACAATATTTATTGTATTCTGGAAGACTATAAATACAAATGTGCTTTTCAGCTACAAATACTTCACCAGTTTATAGGACCCAATATTAAAGCACGGAGGAAATCAACAATTTGCCTATTTTTCTCACCTACGATTCCTGGAGTCACAATCCCAAGGACTTCGCATTGCTTCGGAAATAACTTTTCAATGGCAATTGCTGTTTCCATACTAGTTCTTTTCCTTGCTGTGATAATACAGTAGCAAAATTATTAAATGTCATCCATGTAAGGTCAAATCTGACAGTATGTTAAAAAAGACAAATATCTGATACCATGGTCTTTATAAAAGCTTGACTAAAACTTAAGATTAAAAATTTCCCCATTGTGGCTCCTGTTATATATTTTAAATTCTAAATCTGATCTTTTGCATCCCTGGTTTGTTTTTTCCCTTTGTTCATATATTGTTTGCACCTCAATGACATCAAATTTAGCAGTAGCAGCCAAATTTGAGATGGTCTATGTGTACCATCCCCTTCTATACAACTGATGTCACAGCATAATAATGACAACCCAGTGTCGGAAGCAAACCACAGGCCTCCACATTCTTGTCTTGGTCACTTCATGTGCTTTTTCTCTTAGCAAGCCGAGAGTGTTTACGGTACTTGTAAATAACTCTGGTAAATGGGATACTAAAATTAAGCTTGAATAACCAAAGTCATGCATCCCTAATTTGGGAGGGGGGTTATTTTGGTTTTAGTGATACTGAATCAAGTCCAGAGACTTGGTCTTGCTAAGTTACTAAGTTGCCCAGGTTGGGCTCAAACTTCTGATCCTTCTGCTTCAGCCTCTTAGAGGGCTGGGATTACTGGCCTATCCCACAGGTCCCAACTGTATCTCATTTTAAGAATATAAAGAAGTACCTACAGAATTAAAGTATTTCAAAATGAGGAAAACACTTTTCCAAAAATCTTGTTTCAGTTGTACTAGAAAGGGAAAGATCAACATGAAGTGAAGAGGGCTCCTCAAGGTTCAAAGACACATAATTGTGTGGACTGCAGAGACAGCCCAAGAACCCAGAAAGTCACTTAACTCTCAGGACTAGCACAATATGTAACTTGAAAAAGAAAGTGCAGAGGAAACGAAAACAAAATCAGCTTCTCCCTTTTAATATTTACCTCTCTTATGGCCACGACGACATTCTTCCAGATTAATAAAAGTTTCCGAATCAGCCATATATAGAACTGTCCGTGGTAAGATTTGAATACTCTATAAAGAAAAAAAAAGTAAAATTAGATGCCATGAATCTAAATATTTTAGTGGTTGGTCCCTCACGTATCTCCTCAGTTCAAACTCCACTTTCCTTTGGGTCAATGCTGGCATTCTGAGTCCATCTACTCTCATTTTTCACTCAGACCCTTGTATTTTCAGCTCACTTATTGTCTGTACTTCCTCAAGGTGAACTCATCCCAGTGCTCAAGAAGTTCACTTTCATAATAGTAATTTAAGCTCTTAAAGCACAAACATTAAGTACCAGCAAAAAATGCCCCTTGCTTTATTTGAACAGGCATCACAGTTATAGAAACATCTTGACACAGAAGATACACACATAGGCTATACCACTCCTCTTCCCGCTGCCTCGCAAATCGAATAATTCAAGCTTCATTCACCCACCTTCATGTATTAGTTTATCCAAGAGACCCTTAGCTTACTGTTATTGGACACATCCAGTCCCATAGCCTCCCTGGCTGCTCTCTTCCTGTTAACTTGATTAAAGTCTGTTTCTCTTGAGAAATCTTACATGCCACCTCCTGTCCAATACCTGCTCCTAGAATCCCTCAAGTCTTGCAATATCATGTGACATGCTTTACAGATTAGTCATTCTTATTTTGGCTTACTCAGACTCATTTCATATAATAGGCAAGAGCATAAGTGGATCAATTACATGAAAAGAAATGAAGATTTTTTCCTATTATCAAAATGCAAGGAGGTACTTAGTATGTAACAAAACTTCACTGCTGGTTAGATGAAAAAAAGTTAACCCATTATAATTTGGGAAGTATTAAGATATTTCAGAGTATATAAAATGTGAGTTTCCAAAGTTTTGAAAAACAGAACATTCTGGCAATAAAAGACCACATACCTCTTGATTGAGCTGAAGAGGGACCCTCCATGACCTTACATGGCTCCAATGCCACTGAATCTACACTTCATACCAGTCTATGTTGCCTGGTTAATAAAGGATAAAGACCCCAAAAGGGCAAGGTCTTTCTGCTAACTTTGCCATAAACCAGCAGTATAACCTTCATGAAGTTTTTTAGGCCTTAGGTTTCCTATTCTTAAACAAATATTAGAAGTCTAATGCTAAGATTCCATGAGTCTCTTTACTGGCACCTACTGAAAAGTAACTGCTGAATTTCCCTACCTATTCTCACTAGAAACAATAATAATGACAATTCCCAAACTGAAAAGTTCTCAAAGCACAATGTAACACAGTAGGGACCATATTTCATTTAGTGGACTTATTCTTTGAAAGTATTCTGTTCAGTTGTTAATTTGAAAAGCAAAAGCAGCATTATAATATAGACAGCTTATAACATAGACAGGTTTTGTTTCACTAGTAGTTTACTATACTATGTAAACTTCTTTAAATCTCTCCTGTGAATTTTTTTTTTTTTTTTTTGGAGACAGGATATTACTCTGCAGCCCAGGCTGGTCCTGAACTCACTACAAAGCCCAGGCTAGCCTTGGACTCACAACAATCCTTCAGTCTGAGTCTCTTGAGTGCTGGGATTACTGGCATACATCACCACACCTGGCTTATGTGGTGTTGGAGAGCTGAACTAAAGTACTTAGCAATTTAACTTCTCAGCCATTCTTAACAACATGTACTGAAAAAATTCTCACATGACATCGTCTATAGCAATCACTACAAGGCATAAACTCTGAAGCTCTATAAAAGCTTGCTGTTATAAAAAAACTGAAAATAATCAGTTTTTAATATCACATAATTCTATCCCCAAAGGAGACTTGTGCTAACATTTTTATTACTCTTCCTTTTTGCTTTTAATAATCCAGATTATACAAAACATAATTTCACAGTCTGTATTTTAATCTCAGCATTTTTTTCATCAAATGTACTTTGCAGCTTATCATTTAATGATCTCAATTATTACATAAATAGTTCTTAATTTCCTTTATTATAAGTGACGCTCCAAAGAACACTTTCATGGTGTATTTTTTCCCCTGCAATTTGAATTTTCTCACATGACATCTTTTGGAATCAAAGCAGGATTTGTACCTAAATGCCAGAAAAGAAAGTTTCCCAACCAGCCTGCCTCAGGCCTGCTTCTCAGGTGAGTCCTAATGCCCAGAGAAAGGAAGAAACCCATATAAACAAGTAAAAAGCAAAAGACTGACTGTAGATGTTCGCTGATATACTATCTATATATGTTAAAATAAACCAGATTCCTGCCTTGTCCAAAATAAAAACACAAATATGATCAGAGAAAGCTAGAAAAAAATCCTATATTGGATTAAAATTAAGACACATCTGTGTGAATTTGAGTTTCCACATATATAAATGCACAAAAAAATAGCTGCAAATGTGTGTGTACGTATTCACATACATATTCACATACAGCCAGCCCTTCATACAGTTTTCCCATTCAAGGATCTAACCAACTCTGGCTGGAAAATATTTTTAAAAACAACCCTGCATCTATACTGAACATGTACAGACCTTCTTCTTTTATAAACTATTACACTGTATTATGCATTGTAAGTAATCTAGAAATGATTTAAAGTATTGGGTTGTCAGAAAAGTCATTACCCACTTTTCCAATAGGTGGCGCTAGTTCATTTTTGGAAGTACTCGAGTCAGTCATATCTATGTTATTGCTATGTCATTTGACAGTGACAGTTCTAGCAATGCTAAAAAAAAATTAAGTGACTTGGTGTGGTTTTGGAGATTTTACAGTTAAAGATGGAAGACCAAGTGATTTTTTGCTATATTTTACTGTTTTACTTCCATACAGGGAAGAATACACAGCAAGCTTGTGAAAAGTCAGTTTATGGTGACTGTATTGGTTCAGATTCTTAGAGAGGGAGAATTAACAGAAATTATAAATAAATGGAATTTATTTGGAGGGCTTAAAGTTCTGGGGAGAGACATAGTCCCAAATGGCAGCCTGCACATGTGAGCCTGCTGGAGGGTCTTTTGGCTGCTCAAACATTAGACAGAAGAAAACCAGGCTGAGACTGCAGGACAGCCAGTGTAAGTCTGCTCTGGATCCTCATCGCTCAAAAAGCAAAAGCTAACACTGGAGACTGGAGAAAATCCGCCTTGGAGATCGGCATCATGTAGAAAGGAGCAAGTCAATGTCTGGCAACAACCTGCCAAGGCCAGAGCTTTTCCAGGAAAAGCTGTAACAATCCTTCTTCCTCCATCCTTTTTAATTAGTTCAGGCTGCCAGTTGGGCCACCTACATCCAGGGTGAGTGTTCTGTCATTTGCTAGCCCACAAGTCATTCACTTAGCTCTATCATGAACATTTCCTAATCTCTTCAAGTTGACCTAATCCCTCCAATAGTCACAGTGATGATGTTCTCCGAGAACATCAGTGCCAACAATGGTTTATGAAATTCTGTGCTGGTCATTTTGATCTTACTGACATTCCTTGATCAAGGAGGCCCACCAACGCGGATGAAAACAAAATAATTGTATTGATCAAGTCAAACCCACATTACATGAGACAAGAGACTGAAGAAACATTGAATATCCATCATTCAAGCGTTCATAATGCTTGAAGAATCTGGGATATATAAGCAAGCTCAGTATTTGGGTTCCTCCTGAATTCAAAGAAGATAATTAGAGGGCACATATAAACATCTGTGATACACTCATTAAACATGAAGAAAACAATCCTTTTCTGAAGCGACTGGTAAGTGGTGATAAGTGCTTGTCTAAAACAATGCAGTACACAAATGATCTTGGTCCTGATGTGATGATTTGCCTCAAATGATACTGAAAGCAGAAATTCATCAGAGGAAGGTTATCCTGTCAGTGTGGCGAGATTTTAAAGGTGCTTTTCAAGCTCTTACCAAGGAACCAAACAATCATTCAAATGTGTACTACTGGCAACTGGACAGTCTGAACAAATTCATCATCCAGAAACGCTCAGCACTTGTTAATTATAAAGGAGTTGTGTTCCATCATGACAATGTGAGACCACACATAAGCTTGATCACCCATCATAAATTATTGTAACTTGGATGGGAGCTGTTGGCACACCCACCATACTTGCCTGACCTTACACTTGTTTCACATTCTTCAAAACTCCTTGTGTACTATAATATTCAAATCAGGTGAGGCTGTACATCAGCACCTTGTTCTGTTTTCTGCCAAAAATGCCAAGTCCTTCTATGAACAAGGAATTATGATGGTCACTTAAAAATGGCAAAAGTTTATCAAACTTTTGTTCAGGCAATGTTATCACTGATTAATCTTTGTTCTTGATATAAATAGACTCTGGAAAACAAAGACAAAATACATCATGACTTTTCCAACAACCCAATATATGGGAGGATGAGCATAGGTTATATGCAAATAGTATGCCATTTATTTATGGGTTTCAAGCATCCAAGGACTTCTATATGGTGGAGAGGAGCAGTCCTGGAACCAATATCCCAGAAATATGAAAAAAATGACAGGATATACATATACATAATCCTTGGCTCTGTCCATTGACTGAGCTTTAGAGAAGTAGACCTCTCAAGAGCAACGAGTACACCTAAACGCCAGACCTTTGCTTCTAAATTCCATGTTTAATTGAAAAGGAAATAGGGCTTCTTAGAAAACAGTCAACTAAAGTAAGCCAAACACAAGCTTACACAAGGTGTCAGTAAAGTATCTTAGTTACTTTCTAGTAGTCTTCCTGACTTAATACTCAACATCTAAAACTTTAGAAAAGAAAGACTGATTTTAGTTCACAGTTTCAGAAGGTTAAGTCTGTTCACAGGTGGGCAGTTGGAAAATGATGGAAACACATGGAGCTAGAGCCAGACACAGCATGGTAGGACAAAGCCAAGTCTGGGGGTAGGGCAGAACCAGCACACACCTCTCCATGTCAAGCTCCAAGGCAGGCCCTACCTCCCAACGGTATACAGTATCCAAAGGTAAATGAAGCTTTTGGGGAACATTCCTGATCTAAACCACAACATTAAGCAAGGATATGTTCAAAGGCAATGAAGTCATCTCTGAAAGTCACTGAAGTCAGGGACATCCATTAGCCACACCAAGGATAACAGCTGAGTAACATACTATAGGTAACAGATCATCCTTGAGTAAGAGCCCAAGAAAATATACAAATATAAAGTGGACAAAAACAATACTTAACTTCCAACCAGCTCTCCCAAAAATACTTATTATAAGTAACACTAGGAACCTAATTTTACAGTAGAGACATGCCTGGCAGACACTATCTGTACTTAATGTCAGCTTAACTAGATAAAGAAATTCTTGGATTGTGAACTCATAGATGAATGGGCTATTAGGAGGTTGGGCTTAGTTGGATGTCTTACTCGCTTTCTCATTCAGGGGACACAATACTCGTCACCCACAAGTTAAGGGAAGAAAGGTTTATGTTAGAGGTCTCAGTACAATCAAGGTCAGCTAGCAATGGTAAAAAGGTCTGACAGGGAATAACTGCTCACTGAAGCACAAAAGGAAGCACGGAGGGTTGGGACAAATCAGGACAAAAATATATCCTTCCGAGCCACACGCTCAGTGATCCATCAACCCTCATCAGGCCACTCCTCCAAACCAAGTGCACCACTTAGCAGCACAGGGAATGCACAGACCCATCCACAACGTCCACCTACCACAGTTCTGTCACCATCCAAAACATGAGGCTTCTGAAGGGCATTTCAGATCCAAATCATAACACTGAGGAAATGGGTCACAGAGACTTGCATGATTTGGGAGACTACATCTCGTCTCCCTCCAGGTCCTTCCTCTGTGGCTTTTTCCCTGCTCTCTACTTTGTAAATACCATGGCTTGGACAACTTTGTTTCACCACACCACTTTCTCTGGTACCTTTTCTGCCTTGGAGCCAGCTGACTGAGTCTTTTAGTTTCCGAAACTGTGAGCCAAAATAAACCTCTCTTCCTGTAAGTTGAGGATGTCATGTATTTTGTACCAGCAACACAAAGGTTGATCTGAATCAAGTAATTTAATCTCACCAATAGAAAGACAAATGAAAACCACACACTATGTGAAAAGATGCCATGTGAAAAAGCACAGCATCACTTCTGTGATCCTCCTGCCTAAGATACAAGATCTGAATCTAATATACCTCAAATTCAATTTGTGGATGTTCCTTAAAATAACCGGCCTCTAATTTTCCTAAGTGTTGACACTAAGAAAGGCAAGAAAAACTTAAGGAACTTCCAGATCAAAGAAAGATGACTTTTATTTAAGGTAACTTGTTAGGTAGAATTAGGTCAGGAGAGACAGGCAGGGCTAAGGCAGGGTGTTCCAGTGGTAGCCATGGGAACATAAGTGGAGTCAAGGTCCCAGGCAAGGCCTTGGCCCCTCACGGAACAATAGAGAAGTTGCAAAGAGAGGCAGCTTCTCCCCCCAACCCCCGTTTCTTCTAGGTGTCCTAAGGTAATTGGGGAGCTTCCATCCTTCTACAACCCCCACCACAGTAGGACTGCTTGAAAACATCTGAGCAAAAGCTTTACAAAGAGTACAAGTCCTTCATTTCCTGGAGACCCTCACTAAAGACTCCCTCTCAACCTCTCCTCCAGAGCTTTGCTTTCTCAATAAACCCCTTTTTGCTTTAAATCTTCCCTGTGAACTCCGCCTGATTATTCTTAACCTTAATCATGACAAGTTTCCTGAACACATATAACATTTTGTGAGCTTGTCGTCCATAATTTGTAACAAACTGATTAGTAAGAGTATTCTGAACTGATTCCTTTTGCTATGAACATTACTGGGGCAAATGATAAAACCTGAGTGCCAGGCTAAACATTATATGGAAGAAATAAATCAATGACAACTTGCTTATTTTGATAGTTGTACTGTGGTTACACAGAATGTTCTCTTTTGTATGTTACACAGACTACAGGGAGAGAGCATCACACTGGCAATTTACTTTAATCCCAATGAGGTATCACAGCCTCGCTGCGCATAACACCACAGTAGCAGTCTTCTTTTGAAATGGGGACCTAGAGTGCAAGAGCTTACGATAGGGTTTGAAATATTTGAGTAAAAGGTTCAGTTCTTTACTTTCTAATGTGTGGCACTTCAAGAGAACCCAAACACCTTTCTGGCAAAATAAAAAGTGTCTCAATTGTTTGTTCCTTTCTCTTATGTATGGTAATTTTTTGGACATTGGGTACACTGAATTTAGTGCCTGCACAATTTTTCTCAGAGTAATCGTTTTTACTTCAAATATATTCACAAATTAATCCTAAGCAATCACATTTTCATATTACCAATATTTTTAATACGGATGGTGACCATTAGGACACTGCAGACTCAGTATTTGCTTAAGGGAAGGAAGGGCCTGTAAGGCATCATTATAATTTAAACACCTGTATACTTAAAATGCCCATCTAATGAATGGCCAAGTAACAAATTATGGCAGATTCTAACCGTAGCCACTAAAACTGACATTTGTCACAGTCTTCATGGTACAAGAATCTGTTCCCTAAATTAACAAAACTAAGGGCATATATTTACACTTTCTAAAATTACAGCTTTCCAAAGGCTGACCCACCAACCCTGCAGCCCTACTTGCCTCGAGCTTCTCCGCCACCACGCGAACCAAGCCATGCCCCTCTAGGTGGCTGGCCTCCGCCAGGCTCGCGGAGATCCAGGTCACACTGCGGTGGGTCCTCAGTACGCGCCGGACACACTCTCTCCACAAGCGGCACACACTGGGGGCGGAAACGCAGACATGCGAATTGGGCTGGCAGCTTCATCTCTGCAAACGCTCACCCAGGACCGTAAGGCAAGAAGTCGATCCCGCTGGGGCCAGAGTCCCCGGGACCACGGAAGGAACAGCGCTCCCGTGAGGTCCTCGGGAGCCCCGTGGCAGGGACACCCCAGGGGGCGGCCCTCTCGGGAAGAACAAGGGCGCCCAGGACCCCTCCCCCTGGATCCGGAGGGTCTCTTCCCTCCTGCCGGCTCAGCCCTCCTCACCTGGCCACGCGCAGTAAGGCCTTGGCGGGCAGGAAGGTGAGGACGCGCTCCACCACCTCTGCGAGGTTACTCAACACGAAGGTGCCCCGCGGCTCTGCGGAGGAGGGGCTGCGCCGCTCACCTCCGCCGCCCGCCCGCTCCATTTTTCGCCGGTCCACCAAGTAAGTACTACGGCAGCCCAGAAGGACCTGGAAGGGTCGGCGAACCGCGTACACGCTCTGCACACTGAGCAGGCGCGGGCAGCCCTTCCGGTCAGGGAGGCTGCGGCGGAGCCGCCCACGTGACTTGGGGCAGCGGGTTTCCGAGCGCCGGGCCGGAGGTTGTGGCGGCCTGCTGGTACTACTCCCGTCGTTAACTTCCTCCCGCAGTCTCGGCCTGCCGAGCCTCTCGCTATCCCGCAGCACTATTATTTTGACAGCTCACGTCTTTCTCTAATTCATGGGCT
The DNA here is from genome assembly GCA_004027205.1 of Ctenodactylus gundi. Classification (NCBI taxonomy): domain Eukaryota; kingdom Metazoa; phylum Chordata; class Mammalia; order Rodentia; family Ctenodactylidae; genus Ctenodactylus; species Ctenodactylus gundi. The sequence continues at coordinate 136,829 of PVKB01002954.1, forward strand.
CCTTGAAGGCAGGGAATAGGGAATATTTGACTTTCACAAAGCCCTGATGCCTGTTAACTTTTAAACGGACATAATCTTCTGTTACTGGGGTTTAAGCCTAGCGCTTTAGCACTGTAGTTTTGAGTCAGGATGAGGTAGATAAATTGCCTAGGCTGAGGTCTGCTTGGTTGGAATCATACTGCCTCAGCTTCCCAGAGTGCTGGGGTTATAGGCAAGGGCCAACACGCCCAGGAGAAATCCAGGATAATCATAGAATACGGGGGTGACAGGGAATTAGGAAGGCGAGTGGAGGGGATGGGAGGGTCAGACAGGGTGAAGGGAAGGGATTCCAGCTTAGACGCAATATATATGTGCATAAAAAATCCCCAAGTCCAATGTAAATATCGTGTATCTTATGTATTCACCTGGGAACTACTTAATTTCCCCAAATCTACTTAATTCATTAACACTTGGGTGCAGCCCAGGAATATGTTTTAAGAAATCTCCCAGTGATTATGACACATGCGCAAGATGAGAACTAAAAGTAGAAAGACGCTGAGTTCTCACCTCATCCACTCTCCAGCCAAGTTTTGTTTGGATCGCTGTGCCATTCCTGCAGCCCCTATCCAGGCACTTGTTGACTGAAGGAATCAGATTTAATTCCCAGCTCACCAGAGCAAACTTGCTTGGTCTAAATTAATCTTTTTGGCCTAAGCACAGTCATTTTTAAACACTGACTCCAAAGATGTTGTTACAACAATGTTGACCATTAAAAACTAAAAAAAAAACATTTTAATTTAAATAAGTCTATACACATCAACAATTTTTTGGAATGCAACTTCCAAATCTCCCTCCAAGAACAAAGAGTGCAACACCACTTGATGCTTTCAGTATCTAATGCCTGGCTCAATAGAAAACAGCTAGACTTAATCTGCAAAACTTCACCGTATGCTCACAAAAGCAGGAGTGAAAAATGGCAAATGTTTTAGTATTATATTTTTTAAAAAAAGCTTTGGCCATAAAACCCTCCGGGCAAGGGTGTCAAAGGTCTCTTGAATTCCTGAAATCATACTTTTAAGAAAATACTGCTCTAAACTAATCAGGATGGTTTCATTTTCTTCACCAGCCGCTGTTCTGGTGTGAATGGTGAAGGCTGTTATGCTTGGGAGGGTTCAGACAGAAGGCCATTATATAACTCTGGAGAAAACAAAGGGGCTGTCTGCACACCCAGGCATTAACATTCAACTCAAAGATGAAACTGGCACAGGAAAGCTCTTGAGAAGTTATTACCCAGCCGGACTGAGCCCAGAGTTGTTCTACAAGGAGGACAAGGAAGACGGACTGGGTTATTCTAAATGGGGAAATTAGGGAAAGCTAAGAAGAAAATGGCAGTTGAGTTTACATTAAGAGTGGTGGTGGGTAAGGGAAAAAATGAGGAAAAGCATGGTGCACCAGGTGTGCACACTGTATCTTAGTTCTCTAGCATCCTTTTGTTACGTCTACCTCCCAACCCCTCCATACCCTATCCCTCCTTAAATACAAGCATACAGACATCTGAAACAGGATCCCTTATGTGGGAAAGGTGATAAAAGTAATTTTTAAATGATTCTTTATTCATAAACTTGATGCAAGTTTACAAAATTTACTGCACATTGCCAAATAAATCTGCAATGAAAAATAGAATTCAAAAATCGAAGCATGCCAGCTGTCAACCTGGTAGCCCTCAGGCCAGTAAAGAATCCCGTAATGTATTCGAGATTTAGATTCAGGCTTAGGTAACTTTAATGCTTTAAAGAATTCTGCCTTGTCAATAATTATTTGACCAAGTGAGGACAAATGCCAGAAAATCTTCATCCACCATCCTCTTTACAAAAATAAAACCCAAAGAATTAAATACAAAACAATGCAGGACTGCCAAATCTCTTGGGTGCAGCTGACAAAGTTAAAAGGTGAATCTTAAAGTACTGCAAAAAGAAAAACTTTTGAATTTTGTACTGGTTCGTGCAGAAAATTGTGCTTCTGGGTTTCCTTTGAAAAGTGCTTCATAACTAGAATTTATTTTTAAATCAAACTGTTTTTTAAAAATATATATTACCAACAAAATAGGACTGAGGTAAGGCAATAAAATGTAGAGTACATTGATTTAAGTCAGGTTTTATAAAAATTAACATATGTAGAGCTCCTAAGTCTTGTGCTGTAAAAGCCATTTTTATAAATACAGCAAAAATTTGTAAAGTCACCAAACTTGGAATCTTTCATATTTAACTGTGTATAGTTTTTGCTTAAGGAATCTGTCTTCATGTTAATCAATTTCTAAGTTTATTACTTTACAAATAATTGCAACAACCCGTTAATAAATGGAAATATAAATGACTCAACATTTTAAATAACTTCAAGCTCTATACTGTGGTTGTTCTTCAGAAAAAATATTGAATCACTGAGAAGCAAGTTCATCCTGGAAAACCTTTGCCATCCCAGTGGAAATTACTACTGAAAGCCTTAATTGGCATTGCCTTGCTTTGCTTTGCCTAAAACATACAACTCAAAAGCAAATATTCAGGAAACAGTTTATATTCTCACATAGCCATTAAAAAGTTTAACAATTTTAATGAGTAGGTTTCTTGTCATTATTTTGGCAATATCATAAAAAAAATTGTGGCTTAGAAGAACTAAATTTTCTAAACCAGTATTGAACGCTGATTAAACTTTCACTGGCTGTGAATGGAACACTATCTTTAAGATCCTCCTACCCCATGGGTTCAATATAGCAAGTTACTATAAAGTTGCGACTTCGGTAACCTGATGCGGATTTGCCTGCTTAAAAGATTTCACTTTTTCAAGAAAGAGGTAAGAAGTGTCCAGTATGTATTTATCAGGAAAAATAGAGTAAAGGCCCCACTGCTCAGTCCGGGATACCTAAAGTGAGCAAATGAAAAGGCTGTAACTTATACTGGATGTCAGTTGACAGATTATCCACTAAATTATCTATTAGCTAACATCTTCGGTACTGCTGTTATAGGAGCACTCAAAGCTTGTGTCTGCACGTTGGAAAGATTTTCTTTAAAGCAACATTGGTCCAAACATACACAAGCCAACACATTTAACCATCTTCCTTTGGAGGAGTGTACCAACCTGAAATAGAATGGAAAAAAATGTTTAAAATATTTTAATCCTTAAGACAAATTGAAGAGCTGGTATTTATTAAGGTTAAGTATAGCCTCTACTCATAATTTCTGATCTTTTAACCTACTGTAAATATTAAACTTGCACTTGGGTTAACACAGCATTTTGGTATGAATAAATGGTGAAAAAATATTTCAAGAAAATCTAAAATCCATCTCTTGTGATTCTGAATCGACTGCTGTTTCATTGTGGCTAATCTTTCCTTTTCTAACATGAAATTTTCTATAAACATTTTTTAATGACAACTTTAACATTTAAGAAAAAAGAGAGGCATGGTATAGTGGTACACCCCATAATCTCAGCTACTGAGGAGATGAGGCAAGGAAAGTTGACAACTGGACAACTCAGCAAGACCATGTCTTTAAAAAAAAAGAATTGGAATGCAGCTCTGCCATAGGTTCAATTCCCAGTACTAAACACACACACACACACACACACACACACACACACACACACACACACACACACACACGCACAAAAGGGAAAGTTAACTAATGTGACTGTTTTCTGCATTCTACAAAAACTAAGCTCTCTGAACAATGACAAAATTAGCAGTTTGATATGAACAGTTACTAAGAAGAGTATGAATATACCAAAATTTATAGAGCCACATAGTTCTAAATATAAAGGTTACTTTGGATCCACTCATTTTGTGTACCAGCAATAATTACTATCAAAATGCAGTCTTGTCTTCATATTTTATTATCTTCCTCTTATATTTTAAATTTTAGATTTTAACATTACTTCCAGAAACACTCACTAAAATAGTAACAAATTTTGTCATTAAAAGTGAGTGCAAAACATGAAATTTACATTACAAACTGATCCATTTCTAGCAAAATAAATAGCACTGTAAGTACATCCCTGAATGAGAATAATTCCACTATTACTATGAATAAAATATCAATTTCACACCCACTGTCACAGTGGACATTTTATTATCAGCAGTTGGTTACAAAATACTCTGCATACACACTACTACTTTCCTCCAAAAATCTGGCAGGAAGAAGACAATGCCAATTTTAGAAATGAGGGAACTAAAGCTGAAAGAGAATGGGATTTACTCAAGGCCAGAGAGCTACCGAGTGACATGAACAGCAGCTGAAAATGGTATTCCAAGTCTATAGGTGTTTTTTTAAATGTATTTGAAGACAAAAAACTCAAAATATGTGCATTATGCATACAAGAAAAATTTAGCCAATAAAGTTTATGAAAGCTACTTTAAAATACTCATAATTTTGTAAAGTTGACATAAGCATTAAATTACCTGAAGATGATTCAGAAATACCTAGTCACAATCTTATTACATTTACTCAATTATAAAAAAATTCCACCTAAAAGAGGGTGCCTATTTAATTCAATACCTATTATTAGAACACATTTGAAGACTTTGCATCAAGCTCTACATAAATGTATTCACTATAGTAACAGTACCTGATAAGAAATTAATGCAAAAACAAAACGAAGCAGGATAAATATCAATACATATATAAAACCTCATACTTACTGAATTAAACTTACCATTTTTCTCATGTATCTGTACAATGGAATTATACGACTGCTGGGCTCTTGCTAGGTTATACTGATTCTGAAAGAGAATTACACATTTTAAATCAAAGATTTTAATAAACTTACAGGTACACTACAGCTGTGTTGAAACAAACACAGAAAAATATTTCCATTTCTAAAATTTTAACTTAATACCTTCACTTCTCAATTTCATTATTTTCTGCAGAAGAACAAAACCAAAATTGTACTCCCTTTGTTGGGATAATTTGCTCAAAGTTTTTTTTGTATATTACTGTATCTTTGTTGAGAATCTTTAACATGGCCTCACCCGCCAATCCATACAAGAAAAGAACAATGAAATTCCTAAGGCTAGAAAATGTGAGAAAGAAAAAGAGAAAAGTTAATTTTCACACTCCTTAGCTGAGTACTGAAAGGTAAATGAACATTCAAAACACATTCAGGTTACTGTTACATTAATCAGCTTTCTTGGGATTAATTTACAGCACAGAATAAGAACGAACTTCAGTCTATATAAAATTTTTATATATAAATAAACTTAAGTCTATATCACAAAAGTAAGTATATTACATATAAAGCAATAGATATAATGGCATACTTAGTATTTTTATTAGTTTGGGTTCTTACAAAAGGGAGAATTTATAGAAATTATGACAAAAAGGATCTATTTGGAAGGCTCACAAGTCTGAGGACAGAGACAGTCCAAGATGGCGGCCTGCACATGTGAGAGCTGGAGGGTCCGACTGCTGCTCCACAGTGAGGTGGAACACCCACCCAGGACTGCATGACAGCCGGTAAGTCTGCTGTACGGCTGTTCAAAGAACAATGGCAAAGACTGGAGACTCAAGATCAGCAACCTAAGATCAGCAGGCAAACAGGTCCAAGTCGAGATGAGAGCAAATCTGTGATGAAGATCTGTGGCAATTGTGAAGGCAAAGGCTTTCCCAGAAGAAAAAGCTCTAACAATCTTTTTGTCCTTCCTTTTATATAGTTCGAATTCCCAGTTGGGTCTCCCACATCTGAGTAGATGTTCTTCCCCCATTTGCTGAATCACAAATCACTCACACTCTAATACAGGCTGGTTTCTAATTGCCTAATTTAGGCCTGGTTCCTAAAACCTCATCTAGCCATGGTTCCTGACTGCCTCAGGTTGACATAATTTCTCCAACAGTCACAGTTTTTCAGAATTCTTTAAACTTTCATAAATTATTTACTCATATTCCACTAATTACTAAGATTTTGCCACACTTGGCATCATTTTATCTACCTATCCATCCATAAATTCATGTACACATATTTTTAAAAGGTTTTACACCAATTTTCCATGTTGAATGTAATTATTATGCTTTTGAAACTAATATACATATTAAGAATAATACTTATAGGGGGAAGTTACACATGTATTATGAGAAAGTTGGTACTGTTTTAGTAGGATACTAATCAAATGATTCAAACACCAGTCTATTTTTCATATACTTTCTCTTTAGGTGTTTCCTTTCCTCCACGTTTTTTGGTGTTGCTTACCACTCTGCCTCTCTCAAAGACTCCTTCAAGTATCTTCTGCAATGCTGGGCTAGTGGTAGCAGATTTCTTTAGGGATTCTTAGTCATGAAACATTTTTACTTCTCCTTCAATTTTCAGGGACAATTTTGCTGGATACAGCAACCATGGTTGGCAGTCTTAAAACTTGAAAGATTCTGCTCCAGGCTCTCCTGGCTTTGCATGGAGAAATCTACAGTAATTCAAATGGGTTTGCCTTGATAGAATGTGTTTTTCTCTTGCTGCTATTAATATTCTCTCTTATGTTGCATTTCTGAGGTTTTGATCATAATATGTCATGGCACATCTCACTGCTGATTGAAGTTATTTGGTGTTATATAAGCTTCTTATACCTGAAAATTCCTTTCTTTTCCTCTATTTGGGAAATTTCCTGATATAATTTCAGTGAATAAATTCTTTCTCACACCCATAATGCTAGGATTGGTTCTCCTTGAATCCTGCATCAACTGATGTATCCAGCTACTTTGCTCACTTATAGTTTTGGAGACATGCCTAATCATAGTATTTGTTTCCTTATCCTTGTGTTCAGGGTCTGAAACTCTGTCCTCACAATGTTCGAATCAACTACCCGATTTCAAATGTACTTTTCAAATTCTGAATTTAATCTACATTTGTTTTCAAAATTTCCACTTCTCTACTAAAATGTTCCTTCATATCTCTCATTTCCTCATTTACCTCAGTCAGTTTATTTGTGGCTTCTATATACTCAGTAAGCTTTGTATCTATTAGGACCACTATTTGTTTACTAAGTTCCTCTAAGTCCTCTGATCAAGGCTTGCATTTCTTTGAGAATATCTTGTTTGAACTGGTTGTTCGACACGTTTATTTGCTTTCCGACTTCCTTCCCTAAGAGTTCCACTATTTTTTGGGTCCATGACATTAGCTTCTGGGGTCTCAGGCATCTCCGTGGGTGTCCTGTTGCCTTGTGTTCTTCCCATGTTTCTATTGTTGAGGGACTTCACTTTAAAGGCATAGCTAAGAGGTTTCTTTAAACGGCTATGATGAGGGTGCTGGAGACAGAAGCCAAAATTCCTGAGTACTGTACTTGGAGTAGGCAGTAAGGGAGGACCTACCAGTCCCATGGCCTCTGAGGTGTATTGATCACACCCAGACCCCTCAGCAAAGCTCTCCCACCTATCCTGGCATCCCTCCCCAGAGGGTGGGGATCTCCCCCCTCGGAGGTTCTCCCACTATCATCCAAGCAGTTCCAAGGGTTGGTGGCCTTTCTCTCCTTTCTGCAACTGTTCCTGTACCAATTTCTCCCTAGGCACTGTTTGAGTGATGTGCCCTGATGTGCTCTTCTGAGCCTTCTTTCACTCTAAACAGTTCAGTCTCTGGCTTTTTAAAAAATGGCTCCTGCTGAAGTCACTGCTTGTTATGGCTGCTGAGCATTGCTTCTGATCTAGGATCCAGGAGTCCTTTTCTAGGAGGAGTTCACATTGCATTTGTAGTATATACTACCCGCAGGCTTGTTCTTTGGAGGCTGGGACTACCACCTACTGGTCACTTCCCACTTCTCCTGGATCCACACTAGGTTCCTGGACTCTGGACTTTCCTCCATGTGTTGACGCTGGCAGCTCAAGACCATGCTCAGTCAGTCTGGGGAAACTTCCTAGGCTGCTGTTTTCCTCTACCTCTGATATATCTACAGAATTTCTGACCTTCCTGTGACCTCCTTGAAGTTGTTTGGGTGCTCCTTCCTCTCCTAGCTCGGTCAGAGGTTCCAGGCTCCTGGCAAGATTTCCTCTATCTGCAGATGCTGGCAGCTTACAGACATTTGCAGCTGGCCTGGTGCAGCTTCATGGGCTGTTTACCTCCACTTTCAATGTGTTTCTGGGTTTTCTAACCTTCCTGTGGCTTCCTTTCTATTGTTGGGGTGCTCCTCCCTGTCCTAGTTACAATTGAAAAAGCAGTTTTTCTCCATACTCCCAACTTTTTAAGTGGGTTCATGTGGAGACAATGTTAAGTTCTTTTACTGAGCTGCCATCTTGACCAGAAGTTCTCTATTTTAAAGCTATTTTATTGGTACATAAAATATAAAAATTGCTACATCCTCTTATCATTATGTAGTCACTATTATTTTCCGTTCCAAAATTATATTTTGGTAGTAAGGTATACCACCTTTTGGTGGTTAGTATACACAGATATACCTTTATCACCTACCCTCCATTTAAAAAAAAAATCAAAACTTAACCTTGTTATAGTCTTACATTTTAAATATACTTTATTAAAATAATTAGATCTTATTTTATTAATTTAACCTGTCTGCCTAGTTACTTTAGTCCATTTACATTTGTTATGACTTGCTTCTATCACCTTACTTTCTAGCTTCTGTTTTTCTAACTTTGTAATATTTTATTATTTCTTCTTGAAATGTCACTAACACTTATTTAATACCTCATGCTCACCTTACTATCCTCACTTCTGCCACATCATCTATTCCCCACATTTCTTTGGGCAACACTCCGAGTTATTTCTTTGGCCATTATCTTCTAGGCAATTTTTCTGATATCATATCCATCTATTCAGTTTCTTGTTTCAAGTTAGAAACTTAAGTTACTTTTTTATAGGCCCTATTTCACTCTTTCAGTCCTCTCCCATCACTCTCACTCTTAGCTCAATTTCATAATTCCATTTTTGTTCTTTACATTAAATTTCATATATAACTATCTTCCCATAACTAGTATCTCAGGTCTAGTCTGTAACTTATTACTTGAAAACCCATAGTGTGGGATATGCATCTGCATTGTTTCTCAATTCTCATATATGCTGGGCTGTCTACTTACACACTGTAACCTTTGAATTCCCATATGCTTGATTTCAGCCTTCAAAAAGAGCACAAGTTTAGAGATTTTTTTTCTTCAAAAAGGATCTGTTTCTATAAAATGTATGGATATAGCTAATATGAGACTACATTAGTCCTTTGGGAGATTCAAGGCTCTGAGATGTGGCTCCCCAGTCTTGCTCATTTATGAAAAGAAAACTGGACTGCTCAGTATACAGGTGGGCACTGTGATGGGCAGGGGGAGGGAACTAAAACAAAGCAGAACTCTAATTTGAAGGTGAACACTAACTAGGGGATTCTGTAGATAAATAGCTGGGGGTCTTAGGCAGTAGGGAAAGGCAGGTGCCTTTCCTAATTGTAGGTCATTTGCTCCAGGATTTTTCATTATTAAACTCAGTGCCCCTCCCTCCATAATAGTGCATGGAAGCCCCTAACAGCATGATTCTTTCTGCCTTTTGAACCTTACCTTCCTACTAAAAATCCTAACAGGCCTCCACTCTGAAAGTGGCCTAGAGTGGTAAACCTGTATTTCCTGATCACTGAACAGACATCCATCCCTGACCTCATCCCTCCCGGTTGGGGAGCTCCTGGCAAGACTATACTATCTCTTCAAAGGTTCCTGCCTATGTAGAGCTGCAGAGTCCCAGACTCCATCATTTTGACCCTAAAGCCAGGAAGCTTGCTCAAGAGAAACTTCTTGTGTTTTAGTACTTATGTATATTTACCTCCTTTTATTAAGATTTTCCAGGAAGCAAACTCTCATTTCCTTTGAACCAGTAGCTGATAGTACCTTCTAATTTTAAAGTATTTTGAATAGTGATATAGATAAAAGTTCTAAAAGCACAAAACATTTTTTTTTTTTTTTGCACCGTCACTGGTAAATCAGCCTACAGATTTTTAGGGAACTGAAATGACTGAAGGAAGGCAATTAATATTTATTTTCCCCCATTTTATTGGTTATGTATAGTGCAAAATTTAAGGTTTACATTGGTTTTGGGCATTTTGTGCACATACATATCTAGTCAAGGCAACAAGACCTTTCCAGCTTTCCTTTCAAACCACCCCCTACCCACTCCCCCAAACCCCCCACACCCCCATTCCCTTTAAGTTCTGTGAGATAATTGTGATTTGGGATCTGGGTTTCTATTATCAGAGAAACCATTCAATATTTCACCTTCTGCTTCTGACTCACTTCACTAAGCATGACAATATCAAGTTTCCTCCATTTGCTTACAAAAGCCTGGTCCAAGCTGTCAGACTTTATAGATACATAATATTCCATTGTGCATAAATACCACAGTTTGTGTATCCATTGGTCTGTTGATGGGTATTCTGGTGTCTTCCATATTTTAGCTATTGTTAGTTGTGCTGCAATGAACATAGGTATACATGTATCTCTGTTATGTGTTGTTTTTAAATCTTTTGGGAATATTCCAAGGAGAGGTATCACTGGATCAAAGGGGATATTTATTTCCAATCTTTTGAGAGATCTCTGTACTTCTTTCCATAGCGGTTGTACCAATTTACATTCCCACCAGCAGTACAGGAGGATTCCTTTCTCCCCACATCCTGGCCAGCACTGATTGCTATTTGAGTTGCTGATACAGGCCATTCTCTCTGGAGTTAGATGGTATCTTAGCAATGTCTTGATTTGCACTTCTCTTATGGCTAGGGACGTTGAACATCTTTTCATGTATTTATTGGCCATCTGAATTTCTTCCTGAGTGAATTGTATCTTCATTTCTTTTGCCTATTTTTTAATAGGATCCTTTATTTTGGTAGGCTTACTTTTCTTCAATTCCCTGTATATTCTGGTTCTGTTCCACTGGTCTATCTGTCTGTTTTAAGGACAAAACAATTTAAAGTCCCTCTCATCTCTAACCTGATCTCCAATCATTTTAAAAACTCCTTTATCAGAAAATAGCTGTTAGCATGTCTTGCATATTCTTCCAGAGACATTTTGTGCTTATTACAAGCATAGCTGTCTATCTCTGTCTCACATTTACACAGTAGCATATTTTAACATCATTTAACACCTTACTTTATTGTATTTTTAAAGTTGAAAAATTATTTCCTGAAGAGTTTAGAATATCAGAAATATGAAACCCACATCACATAAAGTATCTACTTTGTTAACATTTATTAAGAAGGAAAAAAGATTTCATCGTAAGAATTGACTTTAAAAATTCATCTTATCAGACCTACGGTCACGTGCTATGAAAAAATCTTTCAGTCAACCAAGGACAGAAAAGTCTAGGACATAAGATGGTAATCTCAAGTAGTGTCACCAGTGACATCACAGCCATGCTAGATTTTGCAAGCATATTCTAGAAGACTGAAGGAAAAAAAATTGTCTGACTACACATTTCTTTGACTTGACACAATGCAGACCTGTACTTTAACACTGAAATGTGTTAGCAGCCTGAGTTAGCATTCCATATAAAGAGGTTATACTGGGGTGGAGGAATAGCTCAACAGTGAAAGAACTTGCCTAGTAAGCTTAAGGATGTGTGTTGATTCCCCCACACCACATAAACTGGGTATGATGGCATGCAACCATAATCCCAGCACTCAGGAGACTGAGGCAGGAGAATTGCTAGGGGTTCAAGGCCAGCCTGGGACACATAATGAGATCAGGACCAGACTGATTGCATAGGAAACCCAGTCTCTAAAGTGAATAAAGTGATTCTACTGACTTGGCCACAAAACTGCAAATAACAGAAAAAAAGTTTCAAGCAACTGTATGACACTGATTGATTTATATGACACTGATTACAAGAAATCTATTAATATGATGGAGAACAAAGACAGAGTATGGGTATTACAGAACTGTAAAACCAGAAGAGACATAAAATATGTATTGTATTTCAGATACGGTTGTACCAGCCCAAAGAAATAAGCTCATACATTGAATTACTGGTGAAATATTTTTTCAATTACTCAAAAAGATCCCTGGTCTAATCCCTTCATATTTTCTCTTTTTAAAAAACCATATGACGTTTTAAAATAATTTAAAATTTAACATCAAGTTCTAGATATAGATGTCAGGAAGATAATATTGAAAAGACAAAAATGAGAAAATCAAATTACAAGTGACTTTTAGTTTTTTGTACTTTTAGAAACTCTACACTTAGGAAGCGTATGTTTCATCATTGAGTAAGTTTCATATTCTAGTATTCATATTCCATTACCACATTTAAATAATAACACAGCCAAGTACAAAGTAGCACATGTCAATAATCTCAGCTATATAGAATACTAAGGCAGGAGAATTTCAAGTTAGGAGTCTGAGTTAGCATTCCATATAAAGAGGTTATGTTTATTTCAAGTTAGAGAGACTGTCTCAAAATAAATAAAAAGTAATGAGGATATAAAGAGCCCCTGGGTTCTATGCCCAATACCTCTCGCACCCTAACACACACTCACATATAAACAAAACCAGCAATAAATGTGCACATAAATACTATTAAGAAATGTTAGTAAAATTATTGAACACTAGGGAATTGCTTAACTTCTGGACTTTATACAAACATGGTATTTTGTTTCAGTGTAAAGAAAACGCTGTTAAAACAGCTTAAAATACACCCAAAAGAAAGCTTTTTACTTTTTTTGTGTGTGTGTGTGAGACAGGGTCTCACTTTGTAGTCCAGGATGCTCCTGTACTCCTTATGGAGCCCAGACTGGCCTCAAACTCATGGCAATCCCCTGCCTCAGCAACCCGAGTGCTGGAATTACAGGCATGCACCACCACACCCAGCTTATGTGCTTGCTACTGGGGAATTTAACCCAGGGCCTTGTTTTTCCTAGGCCAGTGCTCCCTCAAAAAGAATTTTTTCAATGAATTAAGATTCCAATAGACTCATGACAAGGTAGGATATAGTTACATAGATCTACTTTAAAATTTACAATAATTAAACAGATATCTAATGCAAAATTCACAGAATTTTGTGGGAAATATTCATTTTTAAAAAAACAGATAAGAATGGTATCTATCACACAAATATTCCTCAAGACACATACTAAAATCAGAGTATATCCATAGCTTATTTAAATATTTGATAATTTTATTTCCAGCTAGAAAGGCATTTCTGATATATTAAGTGAATAAACAACAGAATTCAATAATTAAAAGCAGAAACCAAAGCTCCACTATCTGGTTCCAATCCTTTCTCTTGCCACCAGTGACTTCAGACAAGTTACCTAACCTACATGTGATTCAATTTCCTCAGCTAAAAATGAGGACAATACTAGTACATCCTTTCTAGGTTATTAAGAGGGTTGAAACAGTCAACATTAGTTTAAAGCCAAGTATATAAAAGTTCACTCAAAACCATAATGTTATAACCTCAATTTGAGGAAAACTAAAGCATGTATAATTTATAAGTATAAGGGCATACTATAAATAGTAATCTTAAACCCTACTGACGATTGATAACGTGAATTAAATATTCTAAAATGACAAAATAAAAAATTATCAATGAATATCTTATTTTTCTTACACTTCTATGTTTTCTATTGCTTAGTTGTATAAAAAAATAATTTTTCTCGAAAGACAGGAGACGCTTCATAAGGTAACACAAAATATATTTTACAGATGATATGGAATTTTTAAAGTACCTTATTTGCTCCAAACTGCACTCTGGCTTTGCCTTTGACTAAGGTGGCATTTATCTGCATGATAACTGATTCTATTGAGTAGGCACTGCTCCAGCCCTACAGAAAAAAGAAAACAAATACCTAAAACAGAGCCATACTGCTGATTCTCACTCAAGGAAGACTAATAAAATGGCACATAAAAACTCAACAGAAGTCAGTGTTGTATCTAATAAAGAGGAAAAAGTGAAATTAAACCACTTCTACAAGCTCACAAAAATCAAAACCATGGTACATTCAAAGTACCAAAGATGAACAATTACAACCTTAAACAAACATCTCTATCAACGCTTATCCTATCAATTGATTCTTCACCATATACAATGTCATTTTATTGTTTACTTTATATAGCTCTTTCATTATTAAAAGTAGGTGCTATTAAAACAAACTTTTAAAGTAGATGTTATGGTTTGGATCTGGAGCGTCCCCTTAAAAGCCTCATGTATTTAGAGGTAATGGGATAGCTATGGAACCACGTGGTGTTGGAAGGTGGGGCTTGGCTGGAAGGGGCAGATGCATACAGCTGGACATAAAGGGACTGTGTCAACTTTTTGAAATTAGGAAACACCCAAGGCAGAGCTTTCAGGTATGTTTGACTGACCTGTGTGCAGCCCAACTGGCAACTTGAACTATGTAAAGAAAAAACACAAACACTGTTTCCAGCTTCTTCCTGGGAAAACCCTGGCTTCTCCTTAAACTCCAGACATTGGCGTGCTCCTCACTCTGCTTTCTGTCTGCCATGCCTTGTAGAGTTTCCTCTATGTGCTTCTACCACTGCCGGCTTCCCATGAGTGGACTTTGTAAGACCTTCTGAAACTGGGAGCTAAAATAATTCTTTCCTCCCTGAAGTTGTGGATATTGGGTCCTAGCAACGAGGAAGTAAGAAAGACAGTAGATGCTATTTGTACTTCTTCTGTTTAGAATTTAACCTACATAATGAAAACACCATTGAGGCTGCAAGTTGGCAATCAAAATAGTCACCTGTTTAGTAAGAAGTTCCATACATAATGCGCCTCCACCCAACACATACCTTTAAAAAGAAAGAAATGATTAAAAAAGTCTCTAGATCTCAATATTTTACCTTAACTAACTTTTAAGGACCATTACTAAGAATGTTGGCACACAAGATTAGAAGATAACATACAAAATTGCAAACAGTTAAGAAACAGAACAGGTAACTTAAAAATTTTTAATGTCCCTCTAATACTTTTTTTAAAAAATGATTCTTAGTTACAGAATATTTTCAGAATTTTATAATGTCAAAAATAAAGAACATAGCCATAAACATTTCAGAGAATTGGAGCAGAAGAATCAGTTTCCTTCACTGGCACTCAGGTTTCTCTGCCCCTGAAACTTTACAACTGCATTACACAGCCAAGACAAATTCAGTAACTCTGTACTATCTATAACAAACAGACGCACAGTACTAAATGGTTTTAAACTGTCTCCATTCTGTTTTGAGACTCAAATCATCCTGAGCCTTTTTCTAAAAGTCCGAAATTTTTTTCTAGGCCTAAGGGTTTATTCTCTGAACTAAAGACAATTCTGGGAATGTTCCTTTCAGAAATCATTTAAATCAAGATTCTTCAATTGTTTTATTCCTTCTTTATGTAATTATTTAATTCGCTCCTTAATGTTATTTTAAAATTTAAAATACATTAAATATCATGCCTGAGAATAGAAATCAAGAGAATAATTTTAGAAAACAATAACTATAATAATACCCAAAAAACAAAGTTAACTGGGCCTTCATGAACGCTGAGCCCAAGAGAAACCAACCAGTTTATTCTCTACAGAGCTTTGCCTTCCCTGTGAAATTCCTTCTATTCCCTACCTTTCCCCAGTGCTGTGTTTATCCTTATAAAATTTTCCAAGACCATTCTAGCCTACCATTCTAGCTAAACAATGCATCGTCCTGTTGAATAAGCCAAAGGACTTTGCAAATAAATCAGAACTATAAGAACTTCTACATCATTACCATTAACAACAGTTACAATGAAATTATTTGATAGTACAATAAAGGAACAAAGTACTCCAATTCTCTGAGTAATTCAAGTGAAAGTTTAATGGGAGGGGAATGAAAATTTAAAGAAAAAACACATTAAAAATTAAATTTTGGTTAAGGATAAGATTTTAAAAATTTTTTATATGCTCTTGTATTACTGAAACTCAAAAATTTTGAATTCTCTGAATCTCTTGCAGGCCTGTGTGTGAGTCTTAAATGTGATGAACACTTGACACTTGCTGATTTAGCAGAATTAGAAAATAGAGGTGGGGCTGAAGGAATGACTCAACAGTTAAAGCACTTGCCTAGAAGCACTAAGACAAGCGCCAAGTTCCCAGAGTTTGATTCCCCTGCACCACATAAGCAGGGCGTGGTGGCGCACACCTGTCATTCCAGCACTCCAGAGGCTGAGACAAGAGGACTGCCATGAGTCTAAGGCCAGCCTGAGCTACATCAGTGAGTTCAGGACCAATTTGGGCTACAGAGCAAGACCCTGTCCAATAGAAAAAAGAAAATAGAGGTTTTCATTGAAATTTTGGTTTCTCTACAACTTCTCAACCTTTAATAATTTGTTAGGAAGCTGACATCATGTTTGATCTGTGTATCTTAAAAATGCGAAGTTAAGAAAGAGACGTCAAGAAGGCATTAGTTACCAACTATCCAATCACCACTTGTTCATTTAGTACCCAACTCCTCCTTTGAGGGGTAAATAATCATGTCAGGTATGGGGAAAAAAGGAAATGTTTTCATTTTTAAGGCAAAAGTAAGTACACTGCACAAGTACATAACAGTAACATAAATGTTCATTAAATGTCAAAACATGAAAGAATTAGTTCCTGTACCCACACAAGAAGTGAGAGGAGCAAACTTTCCTGTAACACATACTACCAAAAGCATTCATACTGAAAGAAGTGGTCAATTCTACTTAATTTCTGTATTGAATCTTGATTCTGCCTCGAATGAGCTTCCACATTTCACACTTCTTTCCACTCTCTTTCCTACGTATCAATTTAGGTTCTCATCACTTCATTCTAAAACAGTAACACGTACTCTCAAACTAGTCCCACACCTTGCTAGGCTTTACAAGACTGATTTGTATTCTAGTCTTTTCTACTATCAACAGATTGATCTTTCTTCTACACTTTCTTTATTATTATTCCCATTCCTAGACCAGTTAAAATAAGATGAACCCAATATCCATGCTTACATTTGCTTACCAGACAGAAGGAAAAACAAAAATCTGTCTCTGATCTCTGGTGTTATACATGTACAAGTTATTATGTCAGCACTATTTAAATAATGAAAAAATAAGTGTTATGGTTTAATAGACAGAAAAAAGCTAGTATGAGAGCAAGAGACAGGTTAAAAATTTATCATTTTGCAGTATAAATTTACATTGAATACGTAAATATTTGGCTGAGTAGCCTATAGTCAAGTCTCAAAAGTCATTATGAGTTTCTGTGATAGGAAAAACACTTTTACCCTAATCTAATACACTCGTGGGAAGCTTTAAACATGCAATGAAATTTTAAACAATTCTAAACATCTGTTTTCTGTTCCAGTATCCTGTGGCTTCTATTCACCACAATAGTAACCACCTGCCAAAAAAGAATCAAGCTTTACTTATTCATGTACTTACTGGGCCTTCACATTGAGCTGTATCTTAAGTCTACCTTTTAGTTTTGATTTTAAGACAGAGTCTTGTTAAATTACTAAGCTGTCCAGGATGGGCCCATCTAGAATTAAGCTTTTAAATAAAGACTGAAGTCAGGTCTGATGGCACAGGCCTCTGATGCCAGCACTCTGGAAATCTAAGGCAAAAGGATCACTAGTTTGAGCCCAACCTGGGCAACTTAACCAACTGAGATACCATCTCAAAATAAAAAATACAAATAAAAACAGCTGGAGATATGGATCAGTGTAAAGGTCCTGGGCTCAGTCCCTAGAACCACAGATAGACAGACAAAAATTTGCAGATCCTTGAGATTATCCATTAAGAGATTACTTCAGCTTTTCTTGCTCTGCAGCAGAAAATATCTGAGAATCATTCAGAACTTTGGCTTTCTAATACTGCAACATTTCTCAAAGAACAAACCAGAGGACCCCATCCTCTGAGATGCCATGGAAGAAAATGATTATAAGTTAAACACATTTGAGGAAAACCATTTAACATCTTCTTTAAAGAGCCATACTAAGGCCATTTGGTAAAGAATATTATGAGTCTGGTATCCCAAAACTATGCCATCTTTTTAATACAAATACTTGCTAACATACCACTATCCTAGTGCTCACAGAATATTCTGGGAGATATGGCAAAGATTAGGTTAGAGGTATTAAGTATATTAATTCTCAAATGGCAGTATTTTACAGTGTTGCATATGTCAGAATGGGCTCAGAATATCCATAAGCACTGAATGTTTTTAGTATCAACATCACAATTAACATGCATTCTGAGTCTACTGAGAAACAATTCTTCAGATGATTGGAGCCTAAAAATACACAGAAATAAGCAATCACAGTTTATATTTGAAAAAGCACTTTACTATTTTGGTACTCATATGACACATGTGTCACAGAAATCATTAAAAATCCCATCTCTAAGAAATTAGTGATTTCTATGAATGGCTCTAAATGTGGGCCCTCTATATCTGAACTATCCCCCAGTATTCTTGCGTCTGGAAGTAGATTTAATCATGAGGGTTATTAATCCACTGATTTCCTCCATTACTAAGAGGTGATGCCTAGTCAGAAGGGGCAGATTACTGGTAAACCTGAAAGGGGCATGACTTGGAAGAGTATGATAGCTCTACGCTTCCGCTCTCTGCTTCCTTTCTTGCCAAGTAGTGAACAGCTTCTGTTTGGCTAAGCTTCCCCTTGGCCCTTTCACCAAAGTAGGCCACCCAAGACCAAGGCTCTTTGAAGCTGTGAACTAAAATAAACCTTTCCTCTAAGTTGGAGGTATCAGACTGGAAATAAATATCCCCTTCGACCCAGTGACACCCCTCCTGGGAATACTTCCAAAAGAGGTCAAAACAACACATAACAGAGATATATGTATACCCATGTTCATAACAGCACAACTAACAATAGCTAAAATATGGAAGTCACCAAAATACCCATCAACAGACCAATGGATACACAAACTGTGGTATTTATACACAATGGAATACAATGCATCTATAAAGTCCAACAGCGTGGAGGCTTCTGCAGGCAAATGGAAAAAACTTGAGAACATCAGGCTTAGTGAAGTGAGTCAGAAGCAGAAAGTGAAACATCAAATGGTCTCTCTGATGTGAGAGACCCAGATCACAACTACCTCATGGAACTTAAAACGAAAAACAAAGTGAACCAGGGGAGTAGGGTGGAGAGGGAGAGAGAAGTGGGTAGGGGGAAGGACAAAAGAACAGTGGGAAAGTCCTTGTCACCATGACAAAATATGTATGTGCACAAAATGCTAAACTTCATTGTAAACCTTCAATTTTGCACTTGTACGTATCAATAAAATGGGGGAAAAAATAAGTTGGAGGTGTCAGGTATTGTGACCCCAGCAATGAAAAAGTAACTAAGACAGGCCACAAAGCAGCAGCAGCAACTTCACCTGAGAACATCTTGGAAATGTAAATTTTTAGAGTACACTTGAATTAGAAATCTTGAGGGAGAATCCTAGCTTCCTACACCTCCTAGCATTTCACTCATTCTCCACAGAATTCTGATGCACAATATCAAAAAGAAAATGGTCATTTAAACTTACCCTCCTGAGAGAACAGGTAACACTACTCGAACAAATGGAGGATCAAATGGGAAGTTATCCTAAAAAGCAAATAAGCAATTCTAAGGTCATGTTTAGTATTATATTATTTAGAAATTTATGTATCTGTAAAGAATGTATGTACTTCTTATCTGATAATAAGCGTTATAAAAGTAAAATCAGTGCCAATAAATAAGATAAAAAACCCAAAGCAAATAAAAAAAGTTAAGATGGAGCTCAAACAAGAGTGTTTTGGCAAACTTACATAACACATCAACTGCTTCCACTCTTACCCAACAAACATAAAGGAATAATTACAGTAACAATCTCGTGAGTAGTAACTAAAAAGGTTGGAAAATTTTTAATAATTATATTTAGAAGAAAGAAAAAGAACTCCAGAGAATGGAGCTTTTTTCCCCTTAGGTTTTCTTCCAACTAAAGAAGAGAAAGACTGGGGGTCAGTTGGCACACCACCAGAACTCACAGAATCAGGGCTAGATAGATAAAAATCAGAACTGAAAAAGAGTCCACCAAGCAGAGGCACTGGTTAAGTCACTTGTAGTTGAGACCCTAGAGGAGAAACTACAAATTGCCCTGACAGAAGTAAATTCAACTTTTATTCATCTCAACCTAATTTGATTATTCATCCTGGGTTGCTACTGTTTAACCTCTGACAAGAGCAGATATAAATTCTCTCTAGAAAAGAATATAATGTAGTACTTTAAATCAGCTCTATAATTTTCTGTATATAATGTCTGTCGCTGAAAATAATCAGCTATATGAGACTTAAACACAACATAATTAGAAAACAGTAACAGACAGACACAATGAACTTTAAAGTGCAGGAAATTTTTAGTATCGGATATTTGCAAGGAATTAAAGAATAAAAACCTGGCAGGGAAAAGAAAATGTTAAAACTTAACCTTATATGGAAATTATAAAATTTAGAGATACAATAAGTAAAATTAGTAACTTAGTGGATGAGTTTAACCACAGCAGAAACTTAGAAGAAAACAAGTTCAGTAAATTTGGAAAGAGGATAAAGACATCAAAAATGAAAATTGAGACTTCCAGTCAAGATGGCAGCCGAGTAACAGAGCTGTGCAATGTCTCCTCATCGACCTACTTAAGAAGTTGAGAATTTAGTTAGAAAATGCCTGTTCAATGTAGCCAGGAAAGAGAGGAGCACACCAACAACTGAAAGGAGGCCAGGGGAAGGTCAAAAACTCTGAAGGCTCATCAAAACAGAGAAAAAAAGTCCCAGCATTCCAGGAAGCCACCGCAGGCCAGCTGCAAATGGCTGGAACCACAGGCAGCTGCAGGTGGAAAGCCCACCTGGGCCTGGGACGTCTGATAGAGCTGGGAGAGGAAGGATCGCCCCACCAAGTGACAGGAGGCCACAGGAAGGTCAGAAATCCTGAAGTCATATCGGAAGTGGAGGAAAACAGCAGCCAACTGGGAGCAGTACTGAGCTGTTGGCATCCACAGACCACAGAGGGAGGAAAGCCTGGAGGCCAGAACATCAGTCTGAGGTACGCGCAAATCTGGGAGAAGTGTGAATTGTCGGCAGCTGGCAGCCCCAGCCTCTGAAAAACGAATCCACAGGTAGTATATACTACAAACAGAACATGTGTTTCCCCTAGAAAAGGGCCCTGGAGTCTATAGACCAGAAGCAGCACTAAGCAGCCATAACCGGCAATGACATCAGCAGGAGCCATTTTAAATAGAAGGGGAAAAAAGCCCAAGACCTAACCCTTTAGAGTAAAAGAAAGCTCAGAAGAGCACATCAGGGCTTTGGAGGTCACCCTTAAACAGTGCCTAGGAAGAAACTGGCACAACAGGCAGAGAGAGGAGAAAAGGGGGGGGGGGGGGGGGGGGGGGGGGGGGGGGGGGGGAGGGAAGACTGCTGATCTTCTGAACAGCTCAGGGTACTGGGTGCACCCTGAGGGTGGAGAGCCTGACCCAGCGGAGGGAAGCCAGGACAGGCGGGAGAGCTTTGCTGAGGGAGCTGGGGGTGAACAAGACACCTCTAAAGGGGGACCATGGCCCTGTCCCTCCAGCACATGCCAGAGGCTTCTGGGTTGCTGCTACCCTGTGCACCAGAAGCATCTAGGACCAGAATTCCATCACCCCGTCCAGCCCTTGGGCCAGAGGCTTCCAGAGGCATCTAGGACTGGGCCTTCACCAAACTCTTTATTTCCTGCACACCAGAGACAGCCAGAGATGGCAGTACCATGAGGAAAGGTGGCAATATATCTTCTACAAAAAGACCTGACACCCCAGAAGATGATACCAGGGATACTGAAATTGCAGAATCCAAAGATGAAAAAGACAAAAAGGATGGTAACTTCTGGGCCCAGAAATACTTTGAATTAAAACAGGAAATGAAATAGATAATGCAAGAGAAATACCAGAACATAGCTAAGCCAACTGCAAAAAACGAAAAGCAATTAGAGGAAAACAAAGAAGACATAAATCAGAAGATAATGAGGGAAATACCAAAAATTAGAGAAGAACACAACAGAGATATAGAAACATTGAATGTAGATGTCCAAGGGGTGAAAAACACACAGGAAATAATAAGTGACCAATTCGAACATCTTCAGAATAGAATGTCAGATGTAGAAGACAACATGATTGAGCAGCAACATACAAGCCGTGAAGAACACAAAGTAAAAAAGGAAGAAAGTGAATCATTACAACAGCTGACAGATGATTCAAAGAGAAACAACCTCAGAATTATGGGAATCGAGGAGAAGACTGAGGACAAAACAAAAGGCTTAAAGTTCATGTTCAATGAAATTATGGAAGGAAATTTCCCAAATCTAAGAAAAGAAATGAACATGGAACTACTGCAGGCATATAGAACACCAAACAACTTTGATCAGAAGAGATCCTCATCACGACACATCATAATTAAAATACTACAGACTCAACATAAAGAGAAAATACTAAAAGTGGTTAAGAGAAAAACAGAAGGTGACCTACAAAGATAAGCCCATCAGGATAACTTCAGACTTCTCAACCCAGACTCTAAATGCCAGATAATCATGGAGCAGTGTCATCAAGCACTAAGAGAACATAAATGCCAACCAAGACTGCTATATCCAGCAAAATTATCTTTTAAATTAGAGGGAAAAATTGAAATTTTCCACAATATAAAAAGCTTAAAGAAATTTGCAACCACTAAGCCAGCAATGCAGAGAATATTTGCTAGCCCTCTGAATTACATGCTTGTAGTTATTTTCTAATGTGGACTTGTGGGTAAGGCCAGGTTTAAAAACATCAACAATGATATAGCGAAATATAGGGGAAAGAAGAACTTTGGGAAAATATCCCAATAAAGGGATCAGCTGGACTTAGAGAAGAGGCATCAAGATTTGACCACTGTGGCACATTTGAGGAATAGGAAGCTGAGATAAAGAGTAGGGACTTAAGTGAAGTGATTTTGATGTGGAGAATTAAATATGTTAAGTACTGTATAGTCTCTCTGACTTGGGAAACCCAGAACATGGACATTCTACAGAACCACATGATGTGACAGCTAGATTTGGGGGGAAGGGATGGAGAGGGTTTGGGAGAGTCAAAAATGGAAAGAAATTGCAAAGTTGATATGATATATATGTACATGAAATACTCAAGTTCATTGTAAACATTATGTACTGCATATGTATATTAATAAAAGTAATGAGAAAAAAGAAAATAAGAAAGACAAAGAGGGAAAAAATTTTTAAATGTGAGACAAGATAATAAAACAGAATGGTTTAATCACATAGTCTTACTCCTAGAAAAGAGAATGGAACAAAATAACGGAATATTTTCCAAAACCAGTCAAAGAATCTGTCATAGTTTGGATACTGAATGTTCCCCAGAAAAATCACTGTCCACAACTGTTAGTGCAGCTGGGAAATGGCAGACTCTCTAGGAGATGGGGCTTAGCTGGAGGACCTCGCTCACTCGGAGGCGTGCTTTTGAAAGCTATAGTCTCCTCTCTCCATCCCTCCCTCCACCTCCAAAATATTTCTTTTCTCTTTTAAGCAATCTATCTCAAGTACTTTGTCAAAGCAATGAAAGGCTAACAGACTCCTCAAGGCTTAACCACTGTTAAGTACTTCAAAAGAAGTAACAGACGCTACAATAAACAGAATAGTAGTTCTGAGGTTCCTTTCTGGAACTGCCAACCCAGAAATCTACACTCAACAAAAATATTATTCCATACCCTAGGCAACTTAGGTTATTGGTGAGATGCTGTCTCAAAATAAAATAAAAAGGCCTGTGGAGGAGGGGCACTGATGATGACTGAGTTTGATTCCCTACATCACAGAAAGAGAGAAAGAGACAGACGGTGGGAGAGAAGAGCAAGCAAAGCACAGCACAGCAGGCAGAGTCAGATTTTCCTATGCACAGACCCACACTAAGTAAGGGACATCTTCAGGTAGGAAAAAAATGGTATTAGATGGAAACCTGAAAAATAAGGAGCATTCAAATAGCAAATATGAAGGCAATCCCACTGTACACTGATAATTTAATAAGTGTAGGACTTTAGATAGGTATAGGACTAAAATTCATGATAAAAGCATATTCAACAGGAGCACATGAACTCAAAGACTTCAAAGGTTCTTCTATTGACAAGGAAAAACATAAATTAACAGATTTGTATTATAACTGACAATTCTTATGCATTGTGACTATGGAGTAGAAAAGAAGAGTAAGATAATATCTAACTACCAAGTCAATATAGTCAGAAAACTGGAGGGGGGGACCAAACCAGAAGAAAGATGGGAACAGGAAGCAAGAAATACAAACAGAAAAACCACCTATACAGCAGCAAGTTTAATCCCAATTATCAGCAATAATATTAAATGCAATGGACTAATTATTGTTCCAATGAAAAGTCAAAAATCAGGCTTCCAGGAAATATGGTGGCTCATAACAGAACTACTCAAAGGCTCTTGCAGACTCATTCATAAAGTTGAGAAGCCAGAACCATTAAAAACTGCCTATTTATTTAGGAGAAAGAGGAGATCTCCAAGAATTGAAAGGAAGCCATGAAATGGCTGGAAACCCCAAAGACACATGAGCAGAAGCTAAAGAAAACACCAGCCAAAGGAAGTTGCTACAAGCCACTAGACAGGGCGATAAGGTACCAGCATCCACAGTCTACGGTAATGCCAGATCCAGGAGACGAAGGAACTGACAGCAGCTAGTAGCCTTGGCCTCCAGAAACAAGCCTATGGGTAGTACAAACTGCAAACAGACTGGTACTGCAAGCTTCCCCTTGAAAAGGCCTCCTAGAACTTCATCAACTTGGGAGAAGTAGTGCTCAGCAGTTACTGTGGTTTGGATCTGGAATGTCTTCCAAAAGTCTCATGTATTTGGAAGTTATGGATTATCTGTAAAACCATGTGCTGTTGAGAAATTGGGGCCTCCTTTGGAGGAGTGGATTATAGGTGAGTCATGAATTACAGGTATGTGGTGGAAGACAAGTATTTAACAGATTATAGATTACAGGCATAATCTATAGATTATGGTAGATTAGGGGCTTAAACTTGGAAGAACACTGAGGCTGGACAAGGAAGGGGCAGATCACAGAAACAATGACCTGGAAGGATATACGGTTTTTCTTCCCTTCCTTCCAGGACATGGCTTCCTGTTTGCAATGCTGTGAGAAGCTATCTCCATCTCCACCTATTCCATGTCCTTCCAGCTGCCCATGAATGGACTACATCCTTCGGAAACTGTGAGCTGAAATAAACTTTTCCTCCCCTAATTTATGCATGTCGGATATTAAGTCACAGTGATGAAGAGGTAACTAAGGGAGCAGCCACAACAGACAGTGATGTAGGCAGAAGCCATTCTGAAAAGAGCCTAAGCCTGAACTATTTAAGAGAAAAGCAGCTACAGATAGGTTACACATCAGGGATTTGGGGACACTCTTAACCAGTGCCTGGGGGAAACTGGAACAAAGACAGTTAAGCTGCTTAGAGGAGACAAAGGCTGCCAACCTCCTAAATAGTCTGGATGGTAGTGGAAGCACTGCAGAGGGCAGAGAGGCCCACCCTTAGGGGAAGGAAACCAGGACAGACCAGAGAGCTTTGCTGAGGGGGTTAGATGTGAACAAAACACCTCAGTGGCCAGTAGTCTATAAGTTCTCCCCCCCCACCTTGCCTACTCTCAGCATAGAATTCAGAGGACTTTCAGCTCCCCCAACACACCCTAAAACACATTCAAAGAAACCTCTGGGCCAGGCCCTTTACATGAAGTCCATCAGCAATAGAATCAGAGACAACAGACAATAGGACATACACAAAAACACCTGAGACCTCAGAAGCTAACAGCATGGGGGCCCTGAAATAGTGGAATTCACAGAAAAGGAAAAAACAGAGCAGTCAATTTATGTGAACAGTCAGCTCAAACAAGATATTCTTAAAGAAACGCAAGTAATGAGCAGTAGACATAAAGAGGGATTTACTAAATAAATAACGGTCCTAATGAATACAAAGCTTACTGAGCCTAGAGAAGACACAAATAAAAAGCTGGCTGAGGTAAGCAAGACAATGTAAGATATGAAGGAACGTTTTAATAAAAAATGGAAAAATCTGAAAGAAACTAGCTGAAATTCAGGATATGAAAAAATAATTTGAAAGCAAGGGAAGTCAGCTCAAACAACAATAAGACAAAATTTCAGACTTTGAAGATGAGGCTAAGGAAACAAATGCCAAAATCTGGCCTCACACCAAAATTAGAAGTCAACAAAGTAGCTGACAGATGACTCTAAAAACCAACCTCAGAATTATGGGTGTGGGAGAAAGAGCAGAAGACAGTACAAAAGGTATAAAGAATTTATTCACTGAAATAGTGCAAGAATATTTCCCAAATCTACAAAAAGAAATTAATATTCCCGTATAAGAAGCTTACAGAATACCAACTAACCTTGATGTGAAAAGAAACTTGCCATGTCACATCATCATCCAACCTTAGAAACTCAATATAAAAGAGACAATATTAAGAGCATTAAGAGAAAAACATGTATTACTTTACCAAGGCAAACCCATTACAATTATGCAGATTTCTCAATGCAAACTTTAAAAGGCCAGGAAAGCCTGGAGTAGAATCTTTCAAGCCTTAAAAGACAGCAAGTGTCAACCCAGTTTGTTGTATCCAGAAAAATTATTCCCTAAAATTGGAGACGTAACAATTTTTCATGGCCAAGAAACTCTAAAGAAATCTGTGACCATTAGCCCAGCATTGCAGAAAAAACTTGAAGGAATCTTAGAGTCAGGGAGATGACCCACACAAAAAGACTAGAGAAGAAAACATCTAAAGGAAAAGTGCAACAACTACAAAAAAGCAAAGAACCAACACTAGAAGAAGAGGACAATGACAAAACTAGGTAAAAATCCTGCAACAATTACTTTAATGGTCTTACCAATCAAAAGACACAGACTGGCTGAGGAGATCAAAACACAAAACCTAACCATTTGTTGTCTGCAAGAGACACAATTCACTCATAAAGCAGCACACAGAGTGAAGGTAAAAGGATGGAAACTAATACCACTGAACACTGGAAACAAGCATGAGTAGTTATACTAATCTGAGACACTAAAAATTTCAAACAAAAAGAGATCCAAAAAGACAAATATGGAACACTATATACTAGTAAAAAGAACAATCCAATGGGGAAAGCTCACAATTATAAACACCCAATGTATGTGCATTCAATCACAGAAAACAGAAACTACTGGACAGAAAGGGCCAAATAGACTCCAATACAATCATACTAAGGGACTTCAAAACCCCACTCTCACAAATAAGAAAGGTCAACCAGACCAAAAATAAAAAATCAACAAAGAAACATCAGAGCTAAATCACATTATGGAACAAATGGAACTTAACAGATATGTACAGAGTGCTCTATCCAATGTCAACAGCATACACCTCTTTCTAAGCAGCCCATGGGACTTTTTCTAAAATAGACCATATTATATACAAAAGAATTAAAATCATTCCCTGCATACTTTCAGATCATAGTGGAATGAAACTAGAAATCAACAGCAAAAAAAGAAAGCAATAGAAACTACACATATATGTGGAAATTAAGAAATAGTAAATTTAATAATAGCAATAACTTAATTATAATATGGAACAAGCAATGGATCATGGGAAAAACCAGGAAAGAAACAAGAACCTCCTAAAGTAAAATGACAATTGAGCACATGATACCAGACTCACAATGAAAGCAGTAGTAAAAGAGAAATTTATACCTAAGAATCCACATATGAGAAAAAGAGCAATCTCAAGTAATCTAATGATGCAGTTCAATGTCCTAGAGAAACAAGAACAACCCAAATCCAAAAAGCAGAATGAAGGAAAGTAAAATCAGTACAGCGATCAATGAAGTTAAACTTAAAAAAGTGAAATATAAATGAATCAGAGTTGGTTCTTCAAAAGGATAAATAAGATTGATAAGCCTCTAGCCAAACTCACCATAAGAAGAAAATACCAGTGCAATCAGAAATGAAATGAAAAAGATAAAACTACAACAGACAGTGCTGAAATCCAAAGAATTATAAGAAACTTTTTGAAAAGCTATATTCCAAAAAGTCTAAGAACTCGGAAGAAACGGGTAAATTTCTTGACACATGATATACTAGAATTGTACCAAGAAGATATAAAAACCCTAAAAAGCAATAAATAGGGACGAAATTGAGGCAGTAACAAAGGGTCTACCAACAAAGAAAAGCCCAACATTTGATGGATTTAGGCAGAATTCTATCAGAACTTCAAGAAAGAGTTAGCACCAATGCTCTTTAAACTGTTCCATGAAACTGAAAGAAAGGAAATATTGCCCAACTCCTTCCTTGGAAGCAGCTTATCATCTTGATCCCCAAACCAGATAAAGACTCAACAAAGTAATAAAACTACAGGCCAGTTTCCTTCATGGATATATATGCAAACATCCTCAGTAAGATACTGCCAGACAGAATGCAACAATTTATTAAAAAGATCATATACCATGACCAAGTTGGTTTAATTACAGGGATACAAAGCTGATTCAACACATGTAAATCAATTAATGTAACACATCACATTAATAAAAGCAAGGACAAAAACCACATGATCATCTCAATAGGTGCAGAAAAAGCCTTTGACAAATTATAACACCCCTTCCCGATCAAAACTCTGATGAAAATAGACATAGAACGATCTTTACTCAAGTTAATAAAAGCAATTTATGACAATCCTAGAACCAATATCATCCTAAATGGAGAAAAAATGAAAGCATTTCCCCTGAAATCTGGAACAAGACAAGGGTGTCCACTCGCACCACTTCTATTCAACATAGTACTCAAAAACTTAGCCAGGGCAATCATGAAAGAGAATGGAATAAAGAGAATATGTATAGGAAAGGAACAAATCAAAATATTCTTATTTGCAGATAACATGATGCTTTCTGTAGAAGATCCAAAAACACCAAAAGACTCTAACAACTAATAAATTCAGCTAAGTTACAGGACATAAAATCAATACACAAAAATCAATAGTATTCCTCTACAGCAACAATGAAAACAGAGATGGAGTACAGAAAAACAATTCCACTCACAGTCACCTAGTTATTTAGAAAACTAAGTAACTAGGAATCAACCTAACTAAGGAAATGAAGGATCTTTACACTAGAAACTACAGAAAAAAAGAAATCAAAGAGAATTTTAGGAAATGAAAGACATCCCCTGTTACTGTATAGAAAGAACCAACATTGTCAAATTGGCCATACTAACTAAACTGATATACAGATTCAGTGCAATTCTGTTTCAATCTCAATCAAGAAACCAACAGCATTTTTTACAAAACTACAAAAAAAGATCTGAAAATGTATATAGAACCACAAGACCTAAAATAGTCAAGACAATCCTAAAACAAAACAAAAACCAGGAAGTATTACAATACCAGATATAAAATTACATTACAAAGCAACAGTGATTAAAAAAAAAGACATGGTATTGGCACAAGAACAGGTGATCAGTGGAACATAATTGAGAATAGAGATATCCCGAGTAGCTTTAGCCCAGCTAATCTAGAGTAGCTTCAGCCCAGTTAATTTGTCAAAGGGGCCAAAATCATATGCTAGAGTTAAGATAGCTTCTTTAACAAATGGTGCTTTCAAAACTGGCAGGCCACATGCAAAAGAGTGAAATAAGACCCAAATCTTTCACCATGCACCAAAATCACATCAAAAGTGGATCAAAGACTTAAGATACTAAAACGGAAAACACTAAAATTGCTGCAAGAAAAAAACAGGCAAATGCCTCGAAGACACAGGTATAGGCAAGGACTTTCTCAATAAATGACCCAAAGCATGTGAGAGAACACCAAGAATCAACAAATAAAGATTATATCAAATTAAACTTCTACAAAGGAAACAATCAGCAGAGTAATTATCAACAATACACAAAGAACTGAAAAAAAATTAGAGCCTCTAAAATAAAAGATCTAATCAAAAAATGGGCAACTGAAATAAATAGTCTCATGAAAAGTCTGAACAGCCAATAAATACATGAAAAACTGTTCAGCATCTTTACCCATCAAAGAAAGGCAAATTAACACTGAGGTTCCATATAACTCCAGTAAGAACGGCTGGTATTAAGAGCTCAAAAAAACAACAAATACTGGTGACACTATGAGGAAAAAGGAACCCTCCTATAATGCTGTGGGACTATAAACTGGTGCAATCACCATGGAATGTAGTATGGAGATTCCTCAAAAACTGAAAATAGATACTCCATATGACCGAGCTCTACCTGTTCTGGTAATCTTCCCAAAAGAGTTAGTCATCATGCAAGTGTGATACATGCATAACCACATTTATAGCAACCCAATTTATAATAGCCAAATTTTGGAAGCCAATATATCCATCAATAAATGAATGGATAAAGATGTGCTACCCACATAAATACAGACAAATTTGAGTCACTGAGGAAATGGATGCACCTTGAGACCATTATGCTATGTGAAATTCACATGGTTTCTCTAATATGAGAAAATCAAACCATAAAAAAATGAAAGAGATGAAAAAAAGTAAGAAGAGACTTTGTGGAGAATTGTAAAATATGTGTCCATGTAATACACATTATTTAAGAAACCGGTATCTAAGAAGCCTGCAGATGTCCTTTTCAATTTACAACTTCTAGATAATTCCTCATTTTAATCTGTACGCTTAGTACATCTCTGCTCTTCTTTATCATTTTACTGCCCAGGTATACATCTGCATGTCAGTATTTCTTAGCATTCTTTTTGTTTTTGCCCAATACGTTTTTAGAAACCATTACCCTAATTTCACCCACCCCTCTGACCCTGTGGAATTTTACCACCACAGACCTGTATCTTGGTTGATGTTTTGTGGCCAGGGCCACAGATAACTGTAATACCTAAAATTTTTCACTCCAAGGAGCAATTTTCACTCCAGTAAACCTTTAAGGAGAATGCATACCATAAAATATATTAGTTTTATGTATTTCTAAACTTATTATATAAATGCAATTATATGAAACAAGTTTGGGGGGGTCCAGTTTCTCTTAGTCAACAATTATATTTAAGGTTCATCCATATTGTGCATATAACTATATTCCATTTTGTGAATACTACTGCTCTTCATTTTATTGGAAGCTGGGCTCTTTTCTGTTTGGGGTTATTATGAACAATAGTGCTCTGAACTCCTTGTATATGTATTTTGGTGTGTCTAAACACTCACTTCTCACAGTACATATGCCGACATAATTCTTACACTATAATGTGTGAGTTTCTTCAATAACACATAATACCAAATTGTTTTCCAAAGTAGTGGTAGAAATACACACTCTTATAAGAAGCACACAGAACCCACTACTGTTTTCTTACCTTAAAAGAGAAGTTAAGCAAAATATATTCTATGCCTTCTTTTTCTTTTAAGATCTGAAGATCACTGTGCAAAGGACTATCAGGATCAACCCTAAAAATTACAAAATAAAAGCCACTTCAAACACAGAACTTATTAAATTCAAAAATAAACCAGTCCTAGAGATAAAACAGAGACCACAGAAAAAGTTCCACATGACATTCTAAAGCTGCTCAACAGCCTCAGAAAAAGTACGTCACTATACCTCTAGCTCCCTGAAATAAATATCCAAAAAGAAGTTCTATTAGTCCAATCTATCCTAATAAAGGAACTCAAATTTAATAGTCATTCTAAAAGAAAAGTCATATGTATTTAATCTCCTCAAGAAATCAAAACAATTTTAATGTGCTTTCCTAAAATTGTCAGAGTTCAAGGAGAAGTTTGTCACCAGCAAAACCACGAGAAGTCAAGTCACTATAAGAATCTACATTTGTCTACAATGTTGTGTACATATACATCTTGCCCATAGTTCTTATTTTCAACATAAACTGGTTATCAGTCAGCCTCATCAAATTACTAAATACAGATTTGTTTCTAAGTTGCTATTTTCTCCCAAATTCCATGAACTACTTTATCCCACAACTGATCTTTCTCTTTTTCCTTCTTTCTCACATAAGCCTCAGGAAGAACAAATTTTAACAATCTAAGAACTATTTCCACAGGAATAAGTTCTAAGTGAAAGCTATAGTACAAAGGTATCAAATTAGGAGGAAAAACTCACTTCAGCTTAAGAATTTAACACTGTAAAAGTAGGTTAGCAGCAAAAGCCACTTACTTCTGCAGCTTCACATGCCACTCATATAAACTGTCATTTATGAGTTCCACTGAATAAATCCCTGTAAAGACAAGGACATGGACATGTTGGTTACTCTCCGTTTGATTATGTAACTACCAATCTGGCATAAATGTATACATTCAGCCAACAAAAATTAGAAATTTTGCTATTAAAAAATGAAACATCTAAACTATACCGAAATTCAATGTTTTACAGCCTCAATAGATAATTAAAGGAATCAGTGAAGAGGACTCGCTAATAAATTTAGAAACTGCTTACTGTTAATGTTGAAAAACAATGAATTATGCAACATCACATACATACAGAAAACTTTTATTCTGTGTACACTTACATAAAACTGAATCCTACATACACTGTTTTAAATCTTCAACTTTCTGGGACATCTCAGTTAATATACACAAGTCTACTGTCAATCTCTCTATAGTACTTTATTCCATAGAGATAGCATAATTTAGTCAATTCTACCTGCTACCTGGTTAATTTTCTGCCAATATAAAAAAATGCTGAAACAAGTAATTAAAGATAAAAATAAGTATTCAAATATTTAACTATCTAGTTTTCTACAGATAAACTTATAGACTTCTTACAAGAGAAACTATCAGAACATTCAAACTTGTAATGACTGAGAAATCTGGCTTATTTTGCACTCTATTACACAAGGTTTTGGGTTTTTTAAAGTAATTTTAGTAATTTTTATTTTATCAGTATGAGAATTTATGCTTAGATAATATTATCTTCTCAAACAAACATTTGGCTGATTCTCTTATTTAACAGTTAAAGAGGGTCTACAATATTTTAAGTCTCACTGAGTCAAAAAAGCACTCAAGCCAAACTACACGACAGCTAAAAAAAGAAAAAAAAAAAAAGTTCACTATTTTAAAAGCAGAACCATAATTACCCTACAGTAATTACGTTGTACAAAGAGGGAAAGGAAAAAAAAAATCAACATGGCAAGGTATTTCTTCATATAACAAAACATATCTACCTTATTTACTTTACAAAGCAGTATTATTCATACTTTGCCAGAACATAAAAATTACGTGAGTTGACTACCAGAAAGAAAGCAAAAATAAAGATGTACCTATAAAAGCATTTTTTAGAAAAATCTAAAACAGACATCCTACTTTCCCTCCTACATCTTTCAGAACTTGGTTAAATTTGACTTCCAGATACTTAATATAAAGTTAATAAACATTTCCATTTCTCTCCAGTTATAAGAAATAACATAATCTTAAAATAGAAAAGAGCAAAGGAACATATGTCCTTACCTGTTTTATAACTCTGTGATCTGTATATATCCCTGAGCTCTTTCATAAGTCTATCTGAGGCTTGCACTGACCCAGACACTGCACCCTGAAACATAGAACTTGCTGTTTACAGGGTTTCCTGAGTCAAATAAAGATTTAAGGTACTTGAACCTGATATGGAAGTTTATAATGATACTGCAAAAACAGATCACTACTCAGCATTTTAAGAAGTTGAAAAGTTCAATTAAATGAAGGGATTATCAAGTTTTAAGAGGAATATAAAAATGGAGTCAAATCTGTTTTTTGCTGTTGCATGTCATGTGAGGAAAAAACAGTCTAACATTTTCAGGCCATGACAGATTTGACAATATTTGCATTCAGTTAATTTTTGAAGATACTAGAAAACCCTTCCTGTAACACATTATTAACTAAAACAGTGTTCTATTAATAAGACTGTGAGCAAGAATGTTACAATTTAGTTTACACGCTAAGAAACTGAACATGTTGGCCTCCATGCAACTGGTTTCAAGTCTTTTTCAGTGTTGAGTCTTCTCTAACAATGAAATGTATCATCTCAAAATTAAATGAACTATTTTAGATCATATAAAACTTAAAATTTTAGAAGCTAGGGCCGGAGGAATGGCACAGTAGTTAAACCACTTGCCCAGCAAGTGCTGAGGCCCGAGTTCTAATCCCCAGCACTAAATAAACCTGAGCATCTGTAATCCCAGCACTCAGGAGGCTGAGGCAGGCAGATTGTCCTGAGTCCAAGGCCAGCTTGGGCCACACCTGTGAATTCAGGACCAGCCTGGGCTACAAAGCAAGATCCTGTCTCAGAAAGAAAGAAAGGGGGGGGGGGGGGGGGGGGGAGAAAGAAAGAAAGAAGAAAAAGAGAGACAGAGACAGAGAGAGATTTTAAAAGCTGCACTACACTTTGAGGGGGGAAAATCATTTACAAAGACATTTGCTAGCTACATGACCGTCAACTGCCTTAAGGCCTAGTTTTTACATCTACAAAATATGAAGAGTATCTATTTCATACAGTGGCTGTAAGATTAAATGAGAAGATATAAAAAAGACAAAACACTTAGAATTATGTGTAATCAGATGAAAAAGTTTAATAATTTGTAGTTTTCAGTCTATAAATGGAGTATATCAGAAGACAACAAAAACAATAAAGTATCAATTCAGATACTACAAGCCTATTTTCATGAGATATGAAGCTGCTTACTTTTTTTGCTATACTTAAAAGGATACTAGTTTGAGATTGAAAGAGAGAAAGTAACCTCTTTATAACCTTGGCATTCACCTGCAAAATCCCTGATTACCCATGACACAGCAACTGATCCTCAGATTTCATGAAGCTGACAACTCTAACAGAAGGAAGTGGTAAGGGATGAGTCAGCCAAACTATGTTTGGATGTTTTCCTGTCCTGAGTAGCACACATATGTGTGTATATATATCACACATTATATATACAGACACATATTCTCTGCAAAGGATTGTTATCTATCCATATCTCAATGTTGAAGAAAAAGAAGCCCCACAGAGGTGTTTGTCACCCAACTATTCATTTCACACTCCCATGATGCTTCACATAAAAGAGATGTTAAGACAAAAGAGAAAATTTACTTTTGGCTTGGTCAGGGTAAAAGAGACCAAAGGTCAACTTCACAGAGGAAAAAGAATCTGACAGCACTTTGTAGAAGAAACTGATTCTCAATATAAAGATCCCACAGGAGGAGGGTAAGTAAAGAAAACAGCACCAACAAGCTGAAAAAGGGAACAATCATAGGGATCAGCAAGGTGTTTTCCAAGATGTGACGAGTAAATGTACGAGGTTGGAAGCAGTCAACAGAGAGGAGAGGTCAACTATGGCAACAAAAGATACGACTGAGTCTATAATACCACTGAAGCAGGGACAGAGGAGAAGGGCCAGCTGAAACTGGTATCTGAATGAACTATCTGATATTCCCCTATAATGACTTAACCACAAAGTTCAGGTTACAGATATTTATACATACTTACATTTAAGTGGTCTTGCCTTTGCGTCTTCCTGATTTTCTCTAATATTGCCAGATTTTCTTTTTCAATTCCTTCATCCTCTGACTTTTTCCCACTAATAGGTTCTTCTTCTTTCATCTCATAGTGATCCAAGTCTTCTAAGTCCTATAGAAAGAAAAAAAAAAATACTAGCTTACTCAAGTTGTTTTTCTTCAGTAGCTTCTTATACCACAAATTAAATTATTCTCAGCTGAAACAGGGAACAAGCAAGAGAGGGTCATCCACCCTAGAGAAAGAGAAAAGTCTCCATATCCCTTTGTAAAGAATAGCTTTACAAAGTCATGACTATTATCAAATATATAGAAACAGTTTAGCAACAGGTATTAACAAACTGTTCCATACTTCGTTTCAGAAACTTGATTCCAAGAAAATGCCCTAAAATATAAACACAAATGTTAGCCTAACAATAAATATTCCATCCTGAAAACCACAAAAGCAAACACAAAATCTGCCTGTGCAAAAACAGCAAAACATTAAGTTCAAAGGAATAATAAGACGTCATTAAAATACCAACACAGCATGACGGTTTTCTTCTGTATAAATAAAAACTCTGAAATAAACACAGAATTCAAAATGGAATATACAGAATCTCTATTATACCAAAATAAGCATGAAAAAGAAAGACTTACATTGAAATAATAATTGTTCTCTCTAAACATATTCAGTGCTTTACCAAGTTTTCTGTAATATACACCTCTTGACCTTTTTATTTCTTTTCTTTTTTTTTTTTTTTTTGACAGGGTTTCACTCTGTGGTCTAGGCTGGTCCTGAGACACTATAAACTCACTATGTACCCCAGGCTGCTCTCGAAATCAGGGCAACCCACCTGCCTCAGCCTCCAAAGTGCTAAAAGTATAGGCATGCATCCCCACACCTGGCTTCTGTGGTGCTATGGAATCGAACTCAGGGCCTAATGCTCGCTAGCAAGTGCTATTCCTCCAGCCCACTATGCCTATTTTTCTCAGCAGACTAATTCCCTATGATTTCCAGACAAGTTTAATGACCACCTTGTATCTACACTGAATGTTTTTTTCTTGGAATGCCATTTCTTCAACCCGTGACATTCTGTTCTCATTCAGACTCAGCCTATGACTCCATACTCTAAGTAGTTTTCTGCTGGTATGCACCTTCCAGCCCTTATCTCCTTTTTATCCAGTTTCCTTTGGAGTTCTCTCGAATGCCCTCAGCTTATTTATCTTCCTCCTACATCTTCAACATGTCATATTCCCTTCCACAAACTCCACTTGACTCAACTATTACCTTTCTAAAATAATATTCTTAGTACACTACTTCTGGCTTATGACCTTCTTTGCAATGAAGATAACACATGGAACTCACTTTCTCTATTTCAAAAATTTTAACCTCTGCTTTTTCTAACCAATTTTGCTTTCCAAAACTCTGAACACATCAACTTTCTTTCCTACAATGACAGCATGCAGGGCTGAAGGAATAGCTCAGCAGTTAAAGCATTTGCCTAGCAAGTGCAAGGACCTGAGAGTTCTATTCAGATACAGGAATTTTTAAATGTAGTTCTTCCTAAAAATAACTAAATATGAGTTAAATATTCCTTACTATTAAATGATAAAATGCTCTTATTTTGTGGGAAAACAAATTTAAGAAGATCAGTTAGAAGAGTTGATTCAAAAGCCATTAATCAAAAGGTAAAGCCTGAGTTTAGAAATTTTATATCATTCTAAAATACAATGTGGTTTTCATTATTCTATACTAATTGTAAAAGATTTCACAAATACTAAAATGTTCAATAATGAAGATATTTATAAAATGTTCTTACATAGAATACTTACTTCAGCCATTTCTTCCTCTTCCTCCTCTTCCGAAGTCACTTCTTCTGTTGTCCCATTCTGAAATGGAAAAAAAATTGCCAGAGCTCCACAGAACAAATACACACATGCTGAATACATTACAAGATTGGTGCCATAGCTTTAGAGACAAACTATCAATTATCTGTCACTGTGGTTCCCTAATACAGAGCCTGTTAAAATTTTTTTTGTTTTGCTTTTGTTTTTTGAGACAGGATCACTCTTTGTAGTCTAGGCTGATCCTGAAGTTACTATGTAGCCTAGGTTGACATCAATCCTCCTGCCTCAGCCACCCAATTGCTGGGATTATAGAATGGGATACCACACTCAGCTTATATGGTGCTAGCGAATCAAACCCAAGGTCTCGCACTTGCTAGGAAAGCACTCCAGCGCTATGCTATGTCCCTACCCCAAAACATGTATTTTTAAATCTAATTTTAGTTTGACAAATAACATTTATAAACTTAAGAAGTTTTTAACAATTCAGCTTAACAGATGCCTTAGGAATAACGAGTCAAGTATAAAGCAAAACTAGAAAAATGTTTCAAACACAACCTAATTAAAATAAGAAAATATATTACTTATATTGTTATATGAATAAAGTTAACAGCTTTCATTTATGATACATACTTTTTAACCTGAAAAGCCTCAATCATTAAATAAACCCAATAGTCTTACACTTACCTACCTTTTAGCTTGAATTATTACATAAATTCAACTGTCTTACACTTAAAAAGGTCAATTGTGTTACAAAGAAATAGAAACTTGATAAAACTAAGTATCATAATCACCACCTCACTAAAGAGCTTATTTCCTTTTCTAAAATAGGTTATGTTCGACAGAACACGTCTATGTAAGATACAATTTTCTAGTCATTCACAAATGAATATGAAAGAATTTTAGGAAACGCCTACATATTCAGTTTCAGCAAGTTTCAAAAGAACCAGTTTCCTGAGCACAGCTTAGTTTTCCAGTGAAGAAATATACCTTTAACTCTAAAGATGGGCTGGTCCCAGAATATCTAAAAGATCAAGAAACTAAGATCAAGAGATTAACTAAGACAATGATCTCAGTAATATCAAGGTATATGTCACAACCTCCTCTGAGGGCATTTTTTTCCTTTTTTTTTTTTTGAGACAGGATCTCACTCTGTAGCCCAGGCTGGTCCTGAAGTTACTATGGCCTTGATGACCTTGCACTCACAGCAATTCTCCTGCCTCAGCCTCCCTAGTGCTGGGATTATAGGCTTGTTCCACCATACCCAGATTTATGTGGTGCTGGGGAATTGAACTCAGGGCCTTATACTTGTAAGGCAGTGGCTTTAAATGCTAAGCCATTCTCTAGCCTGAGGGCATAATTCCTAAGAAAATCATTATTTCTATATTGGTGAGTTGGGAGATTTCATGTGAGGATACACATTTATGCAGAATAAATTTCCACTTGTTTTAAACCTGCAAGTTCTTAGATATTTATTATCTCCTAGAAATTGAATGAGAAAAAAAATCAAGCAATACGTTGCTAAATGTTGCAAATCACCCTTTCTTCATGTCTCTATATATTCCAAATCAGATATTTTTGATAGCTAAAGAATATACCTACCCTAAAAGTTATGAATGTCACTGCAGATGCTCTAGTGACTAAGAAATCATTTTTAAATGTTAATATCAGAACCTATCCCAAAGCAGCTTTCCAAATAGGTCTTTGAGGTGATTCTAATATGTAGCTTTAGTCTGTGACAAACTAGTTCTTGTCCTCAATTTTACAAATGAGAAAACAGAGCAACATCTCCTTCGAAAACATCTCCTTCAAAAGATAATCCAAAAGATTATCCAAAACATACAGCCTGTTAGGATTGTGAAATCCTACAGTGAATTTCAAATTTGTGACCTGGCCTTTCCAAAACCCCACTGAAACAAGAGAAGACTTCTATAAGAAAAGCGTAAATTCACTGCTGCACAAACACAAGAAGGGTACATTAGAGAACCAAATCTATAGGGACATGTTAGAAGACATATGCAACTGGAATCAGACTGCTAATCTTCAATAAGCCACATTCAATCCAGAGAATGGAGGGAAACACTAAAAGAGATGAATAAGATCATTTTTTCAGATGAACTACACATTCTTTCCTGTACTTGTTGCAATTACAGAGTATCATGCTCTTCTACACGAAGCTTACCTCGAAGCCTCTAACTTGAAGTGTCAGAACCAGAGAGGAAAAACAGAATGTTTTTAATGTAACTAAATGTAATAGCAAAATTTCCTAAAAGATTGACTTGTGCACTGGGGCCATAACTCACTGGTTAAAGCACTTGCCTAACAGGCACTTGGTTCAATTCCTCAGCACCATATAAAAATTAGCTGGGTGTGGTAGTCCACACTTGTAATCCCAACACTTGGGAGGCTAAGGTGTGCTGTGAGCTCGAGACCAGTTTGGCTTACTAGTGAGTTCAGGATCAGTCTGGACTACAGAGCAAGACCTTGTCTCAAAAAAAAAAAAAAAAAAAAAAAAAAAAAAAAAAAAAAAAAAAAAAAAAAAAAAAAAAAAAAAAAAAAAAAAAAAAAAAAAAAAAAAAAAAAAAAACACAAACAAACAAACAACAAACTGACTCTTCCTTTTACTCCAGAGTTGTGAATCCCACCTGCCAGCACCTCCCCATCCTAATGACACAGGCAGAGCACAGATTACAAACCAGTAGAGAAAGCCAAAAAAGAGAAAAGTGACAACTCTGGATATACTCACATCATCAATGATATGTATGTTGCATCTACTCATGAGCATATAACCAACTACAACTGAAGAAAACTGACAATCTGAAAGGTGCCACATCAAATCAGCCAAACAACTGAAGGAAACAGAATAAAAAATCAATTTGAAATATTTGGAAGTAACTGAAAAGCTACTGCATCCACAAAACTAAAAGAAGCCAAAGGACAACACAGGTCTGGAATAGAAAAACAAGATTTTTAGGGACAAGAAAGAAAGAGAAAATCAAGTCCACTGGGCCAGAGAACACAATGGACTTGACTGAATAAAGCATTTACGATTAAGAAGATGAAATTATAATACTACATTACAATGTGGAGAAAAAAAGGGGGGGCAGAACATTTGGGAATTAGAGGACATGGACAATAAGAATATAGAGATCGAGGGGTACAAGATGAAAAAGAATAAAAGAGAAATGTTGCCAAAGAAAGATTATACAATATTAAGTGGTTCTGAATGTCCAAAAGAAACAGTAAAGAGTAAAACCCAAACTGCATGGTTAAAGAGTAAGCCAGACCAACGTCCAAAAAGAAAACATAAAGAAGGTAAGAATCAGACAGACATCAGAAGATATTCCATCTGTAAGAAAAAATTAGCACAGATAAAAGCTTAAGAACAGAGAAGCGTCTCAATTATGAACCTAGAGTTCTATAATAGCTTCAAGACAGAAGCTCTGTATGTTCACTACTAGACTCTCCACACCAACAGACAGCCAGACATTTGTTAAACAAATGATAAAAACACCAGGTATGCAAGGAACACGCTCCACATTTGTACACATACCTACAAACAAAAACCATGCTAGAAAAAAAGAAAAAAAAAGATTATTCAGGGATATCCCTGGAATATCACGTGGATAGCAATGCAAGAGAAGAAACAGCAGTAAGTAAAGACAACAGACAACAGTAATACCGACAGCTGTATCTAAGCAACAGTTGATAACACAGTTTGAGAGTTCAGAGCCTATATTCTCTGGCAATACTACAATACTAACCCCCCCCCCCGCCCCCCCCAAAAAAAAGCCTCAGAAGCTGAGGCAGAAACGTTTCTGTGAGTTTAAGGCCAGCCTCACCTACACAATGAGCTCACTGAGCTATACAGTGAGACCCTTTCTCAAAGAGTAGCCCAAAAGTAACCTGGAAATGTTGGGGTTTTTTGTTTTCTCTAGATAACTCTCAGCTGGGTTAAAGAAATTGACCCTCATGCCCTAGTAAATCAACTCCTAAAGGTATGCCCCAGAAAAATGCCTATAAAAGAGCTACCAAGAAGTAGCAAGAAAATTCACAGCAGCATTCTTTCTAATAGCAAAAAACT
Organism: Ctenodactylus gundi; assembly: GCA_004027205.1. NCBI lineage: Eukaryota > Metazoa > Chordata > Mammalia > Rodentia > Ctenodactylidae > Ctenodactylus > Ctenodactylus gundi. The sequence continues at coordinate 178,210 of PVKB01002954.1, forward strand.
CCAAATAACCCTAATATCTATGAAGTGACAGAGATAAGTGTTATGGTAATGTACTCACAGGCTAGGGGGTGTGGTTCAGTGGTAGAGTGGTGCCCAAAAACACCAAAAATTTAAATTTAAAAAATATAATATATATATAAAATCAAATACCATGAACATATGAATGCAATATAAATAAACTTCAATCACAGTATTGAACTAAAGACATTTAATGCATATAGTATGATTAAATACAATCTTCAAATATAGGCAATAGATTATATTGCAGAAGAATGCACACAAAAATGATAAAATTAGAAAAAAGGAAAGAGCTGCAAAATAGAAAATGATGACCTAATGATCTAGAAAAGCCTGCAGAAGGTTTCTGCTGTGCTAGCAGTGTCGTTCTCCTGGGTGGTAGCTAGGCAACAGTAGTTCCCAGGTATTCACTCGAACTGGGTATTATACTAAACTTAATGTTGTACACATTCTTGACATGTTATATTTCACAATAAATATTTAATAAGAGCAACCGACTTATGAAATAAAACTACTTAGGAAATACAGACCATTCAGAAAACACAATAAAATTTGAAACTTTAGCAGCAGGTCAAAGAGCACTCAAAAACCCTCAAAACTTTATATATATCTATTTAAAAAGCAATTTAAGTTGCATCAACCTACTGAAGTAGAAAAGACAAAACGAAAAGGAATAAGGAAAAATAAGATACAAGCAAAAATGAATAAGAAAACACACTTTAAAAAATAAAAACTAAGAGCTTATTTTAAAAAAAACAATAAAATCAATACTTTAAAACATACTAGGCTGGAGGAATGGCACAGCAGTTAAAGCACTCAAGCACAAGGCCCTAAATTCAATTCCACAGCACCACATAAAGCTGGGTGTGGTGGTACATGCCTGTAACCCCAATAGTTGGGAGGCTGAGGCAGGGTAATTGCCAGGAGTCCAAGGCCAACCTGGACTACATAGTGAGTTCAAGACCAAATGGACTACAGAGCAAGAAATCAAGATGAATAAAAAATAATTTTAGAAATGGATTAGGCTCAGGTTTATGTAAATTAGTGTTTCTCCACCTGAGCAACAGTGACATACTAATTGGATACTTCTTAGTTATGAAAAGTTCTGTGCAAAGAACACCAATAGCATCCCTCTCACATACCAACTGTGACAACCAAAAACTTCTCCAGATGTTTCCAAATGTTCCATGAGAGGCAAAGTTGGCTCTGGTTGAAAATTACTGGCTTAAACTGTCCCAGATCAGATATATAAAGCTTCCCAAGCCATAGCCCTGACAGAAATAAAAACTAGAGCCTTCAAGAAACAAAACTATACTATAATCTCATGTACAGTAAAAACACAAAAATAAAATATTACCCTATCCATTCTGAAATATTTATTAATGCAAGGATGATTCAAAATTAAAACATTTTGTCATATAATTCACAAACTATGATATATGCCTTCAGAGGGCTGTAACTGCAATTATGAAAAACAAAGTAGAACTCCATGTCTCCTGTCAATGCTACAGTTAAGTAAAAAGCAGAAGTCATAAACATCTACACAAGGAACACTGAATACATGTCATTTCACCTGTTTCCTCTCTTCCCTGAGGCTCTACAAAACTACAGTAAACAATAATTAAAAGGAGGTCACCATTAGAAGAGAATGTGTCTATACTAAAACATGACAGCATACAGGCAAATTTAATTAACAGAACAAAGCAAATAAAGGTTAGGGGGATACTGATAATGAGGAAGGTAATTTGTCTCCCAGCACCTTGAAGAGGTTCTAAACTCTGAGATACCAGGTACAATGAAGGGCAGTAGTAACTAAACACGGAACACAATGCCCAGCCGTGAAACATGCAGTTCTTCCATGTCCTTAAGCAGAACCCAGCCACACACATTCACTTCACCTGCTAGGAAAGAAAAAGTGAGGAATAGCAGCTGGAAATTAGCATCAGTTCCCCCTAAAAACTATCATTTGACAAGTCTCATCCACAAAGAACTCCCTATCAGTCATTCAGTAATCATTGATGAATGAATAAAAGAGTAAGGGTAAAAAAAAGAAAAAGAAAAAGAAAAACACCAACGAGTAACATGGAGTACTTAAATATTTAAGGAAAGTCTTTAAGAAGAAAAAAATTATTAAAAGAAAATGAGAAACTGTAGAGATGACAAAAAGATATCAAAATATGTAAAGCCCTTATGAATGCACCACATTTATAAAACCAAAACAGATTTCTATGAATGAGGAACAGAAGACAAAGTTCTCAGAGCTTACAGTTTACCTTTGGGGATGGCTGCCAGTGAACCACACAATCCTGGCATTCAAAGCCTCTTATGGTCCCCAGTCCACAATGAGACTGAGTTGGCCCCATGACTCACTTTAATCATCATGATACAGCAGAACTGACACCATGTATACTGTAAGCCTTAAGAAGGCCTGGCAGCTTCTATTCTGATGCTCCTGAAAGCCAAAATAAGATTCTGACTATCCTCCTAAAGAAAGAGAAGCCTCATGAAGAAGCTCTAGACAGTATGCCATGTGAAAAACACTGAGGCAACAGGCATGTTAGTGGTAAAGTGGCCATCCTGGACACGTCAGGACAATTAAGCATAGATTACAACATGTCTAGCTACCATGAGACCAGCAGAAATCCTACCCAGCCCAGCCTAATTACCCATCCACTCGTGAGAGATACAAGAAACTGCTTTATGCCATTAAGTTTTGCAGTGGGTAAGCAACAATAAATAACCAAAACTTTAGTGTTATGACTGTTCAAGTAATATTTCCAAAAGTTGGAAGATTAAAAAAACTGAGGCAACCCACTCGGGACCCCATCCCAGATAGCAGGAGCTTTTATCCCTCTATCTTTTGTTTCTAAATAAAGACCTGTTACTCTATACCTTGTCTCCTTCGTCCACAATTGCATTCTTCAAAACCGTGAGACACACACGCACAATAAAAAGACCTCCAGAAATGAAAACTGAGTACAGAGATAGTATGAGATAAAAGACTCAAGCCAAAAGGTTTAAAATCCCATCAGAAGGCATTTCAAAATAAGATGCAAAAAACAAAGTTAACACAGAAACACATACACACAAATCAAGACGTCAAACTTAAAAAGGTCAATCCATACTAAGTACTAAGCACAATGAATGAAAAAAGACCCACAAAAGAACACAAAGAAAGCACAAAACTCCGAAAAGCTTCAGAAAGGAAACCACAGAAATACGAATCAGAATGATACCAGGCTTCAACACCAACACTGGGGATACTACCACGCTATAAAGTGACTGCAGCAACAACCTACTTGTAATCCCAGCTACTGAGGAGGCTTAAGCAGGAGGACTGCGAATTTGAGGCCAGCCTGGTTAACTTACCAGGATCCTGTCTCCAAAAATTTTGAAAGGATCTGGCAATTAGCTCAGTGATGGAGTGCTTACCTAGCATGTGGGCCTTATGCTCAGTCATCACTATCCCCCCCAAAAAAAAGGCCAAGCATAGTCTTTGAAATTCTGAGGTAAAATCATCTTTAACCTAGAACTATAAATTCAACAAAACTATCAAACAAATGTAAGGATGGAATACAACAGTTAAAATTTATTAAAGATTTACTGCAAACTAGGCAATGTTATAAATGATGTACAAATACCATACAAAATCAGTATCATTCCTCTATAGTAACAATGAAAACATAAAAAGAGATTTTTCTTAGAAATCCTACTCATAGTCACCTCAAAGAAAATTAAATAGCTTGGAATCAACCTAATGAAGCAAGTGAAGGATCTCTATACTGAAAAAAGAAATTGAAGAGAATTTAAAAAAAAAAAATCAGCAGTTCCTGGATAGGCAAAACAACACTGTCAAATTGGCCACACTACCTAAATTCATAAGACAGATTCAATGCAATCCCAATCAAGATACCAACGACATTTTTCACATAACTAGAAAAAACAATTTGAAAATTTACGTGGAGGAATGACTTAGCTGTTAAAGCGCTTGACCAGCAAGCACTAAGTCCAGCACTTAAGTACTCAAGTTGGATTCCCCAGCACCACATAAAGTGGGCATGGTGGTGCACAGCTGTAATCCCAGCACTCAGGAGGCTGAGGCAGGAAAACTGCTGTGAGTTAAGGACCAGCCTGGGCTACAGAGTGAGACCCTATCTCAAAAAATAAATAAATAAATAAATAAATAAAATAAAATTACATGGAAACACAAGAGACCCAGAACAGCCAAAACAATTCTTAACAACAAAACAAAAGCAGGAAGCATCACAATAGCAGATATCAAATTATATTACAAAGCAACAGTGATAAAAAAATGACAAGGTACAAAAACAGGTGGATCAATGGAATAAAACTGACTGAGAATGCAGAGACAACTCTCAGTAGCTTTAGCTATCTGGTCTTTAACAAAAGGGCCAAAAACACACTGGAATAAAGACACCCTCTTTAACAACTGGTGCTGGGAAAACTGGCTAGCCATATGCTGTAGAATGAAACTAGACCCACATCTTTCATCATGCATCAAAATCAAATCAAAATGATCAAAGACTCGGACATTAAAATGGAAACACTGAACTTATTGGAAGTAAAATAGTTGAAACTCTTGAAGACATAGACATAGGAATTGGCAAGGACTTTCTCCATAAAACTCCCAAAGTATATAAGGTTACATCAAGAATCAACAAATGAAATTATATAAAGTTTCTGCACAGCAAAACAATCAGCAGAGTAAAGAGGGCATCCCTGAATGGGAAAAAAAATCTTTGTCAGCTATTCCTCAGACAGAGGACTTGTATCAAGAATATACAAAGAACTGAAAAAGATTAGACCCAGCCAAAACAGAGGACCTAATCAAAAAAAAAAAAAAATGGATCTCTGAAATGAATAAACAGTTCTCAGAAGAAGTCTGAATGGCCAATTAATACATGAAAAAATGTTCAGCATCTTTGCCCATCAGAAAAGGCAAACTAAAAATAACATCTAACTCCAGTAAGAACGGCTGGTATTAAGAACTGAGAAAACAACAATGCTCATGAGGCTATGGGGAAAAAGGAACCCTCCTACATTGCTGATGGAACTATAAACTGATACAACCACTATGGAAAGCAATATGGAGATTCCTCAAAAAATTAAAAATACATATTCCATTTTAACTAGCTATTCCTCTTCTGGCAATATATCCAAAAGAGTTAATGATCATACAAGTGTGATATATGCATACCCATGTTTATAGAAGCACAATTTATAATAGACAAATCTTGGAAGAAGCACTATGCCCATCAACAGATGTATGGAAAAAGACGACGTGGTATATATACACAGTGGAGTACTACTTTGCCATAAAGATCAAGTTTGAGTCATCTGTAGGAAAATGGATGCACCCTGAGACCACTGCACTCAGCGAACTAAATCAGATCCAGAAAGTTAAATACCGTATAGTTTCTCTAACATGAGAAAACCAAACCATTAAAAATTAAAGAGATGGAAGAAAGTAAGAAAATGGGACTTTGTGGACAAGAAAAAGGAAAGTAAAAGAGGGTGTTAGAGGTTGGGAAGGGGAAAGGGATGTAATATGCAAACTTTAAAATGAAATTTAAAAAATAAAAATAAATCATTTACAAATACCAACTAACTTAATCCTCAGAGCTTCCCCAAAATATAAGTACTATTATTTCTCCTATTTTACAATTGAGAAATGATGCACCAAATGATTAAGCATACAAACCAAGGATATAAGCTAACAAGCAGTAGAATTAAGATTCAAACCCACTGTCATCTAGCTACAAAATCCAACTCTGTACCTACATTCTCACAAGACAGAACTCAAAAAATGTACTACTGCTCCTGCTTCCTCGGGATGTGCTCAGGCAAAACAAGAAGCATAACCCTAAAGACAGATAACATGAGATCCAAGAAACAATGAATCTACCCCAGAAGAACAGATAAGAAAAACCTTTCAAGATGATAGCTGTGCGGCCAGCACAGAGGACTACCCGCCAAGACTGACACAGAAGGTTCCAAAAAAGAAAGATTACAGAAAAGGACTAAACCTAACTTTTTTAAAACCAAGAATTATTATAAAGATAACACTGCGAAAAAAAAATAAAGGCTACGTAAGAAAGAAAATATAACAAAACCTGACTCTACACTATAAAGTCCTAGGGATAGACTAGTAACAATTCATATGACTACAATGCTTCAGGAAGTGGTAAGCAGTTGTCTAAGAATTAAATCCTGATTTATTATAATAAAAGTTAACAACTGATGCCTGAGGCTAGAATAGTGGTGAGCCTATGAACACTTCACTGCTTGTCAGAGATGCTGCTTAAGTTTGGAAGGACAGACGGATTTAGGAGATGCCATTCCAAGTGATAACCACTGCATAAGAAAGGCAAACAAAGAAGTAGGGAACATTTACAGAAACCAGAAATATTAACCAAAATAAAACAGTGGGGTAGGAAAGCTGATTTGCCTATTATAGGGAATACAAGCAGCTCCAAAGAATGAAAAGGTTATTCTTGGTACCTAAAAAACAAACAAAGCAATTCAGCAGAATCACAAAAACTAATTTCTAAATAAACTTGCATGATAATGAAAGGCAAAAGCATCCTAGTTTTACTTTTGATTTAGACAATGTATTTCAGCTCTTGAACACTAGAGAATTTTTACTTTACCTGACCCGTGGGTAGTGGTTGATCTAGCATCTCAACATCCAGGTGATTAGGAAGGTTATATAATCTGCAGAGTTCACATATCAACCACTTCAATTGCTGACGAAGCTACAAAACACATTTCGGTAAATAAGCATTATGTTAAAGAGCCCTTAGAAGACAACAAAGCTACAACTATTGAAAACCATTCAGAAGAAAATGAAAAAGTTTGTTTCTGCTCAACTGCAGCCTATGAATAGTGTAACAGCCAAAATATTTTTAAGGGCTGCCAGTATAGGAAAGTTACCATGAAATAAAAATTACTCTGGGTATAATTCTTAGAACTGATACTGAGAAAATGTCATCAACAAAAGCCAGAGCAAAGGAGTCTCAGGCATTGTTCAATTTCTAGATGTCAACTACTCAGAAACTTACAATTTCAGATAAGAGAAATTAATGTATTAAAGTTATAAAAATAGGAAGTGTCATATAGACTATAAAATTATATGCCACCGTTATATTCATCTCAAAATAGAGAGGCAAGCGTGATCTAGTAGACACTTTTAGAATATAGAAGACCTTGGATATGGTAGATAAGCTAAATTTGAGTCTTTCCATCTATAAAAGAAAGAAATGAAAGCTTTCTTACAATGCTAACAAATAAAACTTTCTATGAAAAACGCCTGGTGAAATGTCTATGGAGCAGTAGTTAGAAAGGGGAATTTCACTAGGAAAACTGCCAAGCAGAACTGTTCCCTTTTTTTTTTTTTTTTTTTTTTTTTGAGACAAGGTTTCACTCTGTAGCCCAGGCACACAGCAATCTTTCTGACTCAGCTCAAGTGCTGGGATCACAGGTGTTTGCCACCACATCTGGTTTATTTGGCGCTGGGGAATCAACTCATGGCCTTGTGCTTACTAGGCAAGCACTTTTAACCACTGAGCTACTCCTACACCCTAAATTTCCATATTTAAAGCCAGATGACTTGTAAACAAATTTACTCTAAGTAAGCAGGGTAAATTAAATGCACAAACATATTTTCCACTGCTGAAATTCTTTTCAATACATAAGTTTAGCAATTTCAGTTAAGAATGAACAATACTTAGTAGATTCAAATGGGAGCTAATAAGGCAACTTGGAAACAGCTTCCTGAGTGTGCCTGACCAACATAGTCACAGTTTTCTAAAGGTATCCAACCAAGCAAGAGGATGAAGCAGAAGCAGCAGTGAGGAACTAGGAAAAAAGACACAGGATTAGAATGAACTAAGCCAAGCAAAGAACAAGGCTTTCCAAAGCGAATAAAGCAGCAACTGGAAAGGAGGAAGGTAAACAGTAACTTAAAATCAAATATCCTCCTGCTTAAAATGGAAGCATGGTTTGTCTACTCCATAAGATCTGTTTTCTGCCAAATACGTAATGAAGATGAGGCAGGGTGATTAGGACTTGGCCCTGAATATTCAGACCCCTAGTACAGGAGGGACCCCTAGCACAAGTTAGGGGAGTACTATGAAAGAGGCAGCAGTGGAGGAGACATACCCAGCAACAAGAAAAACAAGAGAGCACATCTTACAGGAACGTGAATTTTATGCCACTCCATTCTATCCCCCCGCCCCAAAATTGATAAAGTCTTTGAAATTTATTACACAGTAGGGTGGTTCAGGAAACAAAAGTATAAAAAATAACTCTAGGATGGTTCATAGATTCAGGAATAAGTGACCAGTTTCATTATTTCATTCCATCCCCCCACAATCAAAAAGAGAAATACTAAGCAAAAAATATGATGGGGTGGTGGTACGCTAGGAGGCAAAGTAGTCTAAACTGAGATGGAATCATGTGAAACAATCATGGCACATCTACGTGAGATTCCTGGACATATACAATAAACAGAAATATGAACTAGAGATAAATTGTAAAGATATAGACTTAGGAATCCCTCGACTATAGGTCATGACCTTTGTGATGACAGCAGAAGACATTACTCTGCAAAAATAGAGAAGGGGGGGAGGGGCGCGGAGGAAAGAGACATTGCAAGACCAAGACAAGTTAATAAGAGATTACAAACAGGAAACAGTAGTCTGACAGGAGTCCCAATTAAATCATTTCCCAGGGAACAGAGACATGCCTCCTCCTCTTTTTATACCTATCATTTATCACAAAGACTTGCAGAAAAGTCAAAATTTTTACAAAAAAATGTTTTTTCTATAAACAAAACTTAAGGGTCATTCTATCAAGTTCCAATAATTGTCTTTGTTCTGTTAATAGCTTCCTGTGTTCATCCAGGAAAATGATAGATTTTTCACAAAACTATATACAAAATAGGCCAGATTACACAGTGTTCTATGCTTTGCTTTTTCACTTAGTTTTTCTTAGAACTTCCTTATGTTGCTCTTAGGACTTATGTTGTTCTAGGTGGACCTGCAGTCTTTTTAACTTCAACTATACATATTAACTTTTATTTAACCAACTTTTACTAAGTCATAGATGTTGAATGGAAGAATGTGTAAGCAAGAAAATAACTGTCTCAAACACTGGTGTAGAGAAACAGGAGATAAATTTTAGTGTAACGCTGAAGCAGAATCCAGAATTTTTTTTTTTCTTTTTTATGGTGCTCAGGACCAAACCCAGGGCTTCACACTTGGCAGGCAGGCACTATACCACTAAGCTAAACCCCAATCCCAGAATCTAGATTATAAAGAGCTAACTGAATTAGAAGCTAAAAATATACAGTTTATTGCCTCTAGAAGCTAGCTATGAGAAAGTGGCAGAAGTTTAAAAAAAACAGAAAAGTTGTATTATTCTTCATGCAAATACAATCACTTTTTTAATAAAGTTAGGTCTGATTTATATCCCTCTTCATTTATCTTTATGTGTATTTTTGATAAACTATTTCAGATATTGAAAAGTAACTCCATTACCGCTATTTCACAAGTGGTATCACTAGTTCTTCAAAGGCAAAAGCCCTCGCAGTAACAGGACCATTATTCTTTCCCATCATTCCCTGCTGGAGATGTGAAAAGGTGTCTGTCTAGCTTTTCGTTTTCAGGTCTTACCTTCACACTAGTCTTGACTCTCCAAGTACTAGTCTTAACTCAACTCTTATAATTTCAAAATGATGTCCATCTGTTTTTTCGGTTTTGTTTTGTTTGAAACAGGGTCTCAATCTATTGTTCAGACTAGTGCTAAGTTCACTGTGTAGACCAGGCTGGCCTTAAACTTAAAGCAATCTTCCTGCCTCAGACTTCCAAGTGCTACTGTTCATCTGTTCTTAATTTTAAGAACAAATGTATTTATATTATCTATAATTTGCTGACAAAAATTTGAGTTAAATATTCCCCCCCAAATTATCAGTTCTCCTTACTTACAATCTTTTTTTGAGTTAAAATCTTTACTTTTGTAAATTCTCATTTACATTTCTAAATTTCCACCACCTTTGTCTTATCCATTACCAGTACATAATACTTTTAATATCTGGTTAGGCAAGCCTCTTATTATCTTTTTATTTTATGACATGAAGTCTGCTCATCTAGAAACACAGTATACAAGTCTTTTACCTCACACAACATAATAATACAGCTTTCTTAATTCAAGTCCTGCACATCTACGGTTATTCACACATTTATTTTGTTGTAATTATCAATAAAATTCCATTATATCTTTTTTCTGGTAATAGCTTAAATTTGGTAACACTTTATTTTTATGACAAAGATTTTAATCAGTTGTCTATATTATTTATTTCAGTTGGTTCCTTTAGGGGTTTTTTTTTGGGGGGAGGGGTTGCACACAAAAAAATCACAGCCCCTGCCAACAATGACTGTTACTTTTCTGTAAGACGTCTACATTATTGGAAAATGTAATGATGATGATGTCTAAAAGAGAAATTAAGGTATTAAAATTATAAAACTAGGAAGTGTCATATAGAGATTATAAAATTATATACAACAGTTATATTCATCTAAGAATAGAGAGACAAATGTGATCTAGTAGACACTTTTAGAATATAGAAGACCTTGGATATGGTACATAAGCTAAATTTGAGTCTCTCTGTCTATAAAACAAAGAAATAAAAGCTTTCTTAAAATGGTACATGACTCTTAATTATGTAAACATGTATATAAAGATACATATATTTTATTAACAAAGAAAATACACTGCTAAAAAATAACCATCATGTCATTAGTGGTCGTATTAGGTAAAGAACATATGGAAGATTTATCTATTTTTTTAAATTTGTCTATACTTGGGGCTAGAGGAATGGCTCAGCTATTAAAGTCAAGCACTAAGTATCTGAGTTCGATTCTCTAGCACCACATAAGCTGGGTATGGTGGCGCATGTGTTTAATCCCAGCACTCAGGAGGCTGACAAGAGGATTGCCATGAGTACAATGCCAGCCTGAACTCTACAGTGAGCTCAGGACAAGCCTCGCTATAGTGCAAGACCTTGTCTCAAAAAAAAAAAAAAAAAAATTGTCTCTACTTTACTCATACACACGAGTTCATGTTGAAAGTTCTTTTAAATTTTTATAAAATAAAAGGATACTTTTCTTTACACAGTAATCCTTCCTTAACCTGTTTTATATTCCAGCTTCAGTTACTCATGGTCAAGTATGATTCAAAATGGTAAATGGGAAATTCCAGAAGTAAAAAATTTGTAAGTTTTAAGTAACTTTTACTACAGTATATTCTTAGAGTTGTTCTACTTTATTAGTCTCTTTGTGTACCTAATAGATTTTGTCATATGTATGTAAGTATAGTGGAAAAATAGTACATATAGTGTTCAGTACTATCTACAGATTCAATCCACTGGGGATTTTGGAACATTTCATCCATAGATAAAGTAGTAGTACTAACCACACATTAAAAACAAACTTTCCATTTAAATTCCAAACTTTCCTATTGCTTTTCCAGCAGACTTACAGATCCCTGACAGATTCCCTATTATTGACCATTCTGTTTTTATCTTCATTTTAATCTATGTTGGTCCTTCTTCCCTTTTTCTATTTCCCACCTTGGGTAGTAGTAGTCTCTACCAAAAAAGCTTGCTTCGTTTAAAGATTACAATGCAGAGAAAAAAAGACTCCTACTTCCTAAACTAAAGCAAAGTTACTCAAGTGGAAAATAACAGAGAAACCAGGGAGTAAATAAAATGAAGAATTTACAAAAATAATCAAACAAAAAGAAAACCAAACCCTAGTCTTTAATGTCTCCTAGAATTAGTTGTACTTTTATGTCCTATTCCTTCCTAACACCTAAGTTCTATATGTGACATTCACAAGAAAAAAAGAAATGTAGGTTGGCTTAATTTTCTCACCGAATTGTTGTTCTTGGTATCTTCTAACTGTTCCAGAACTGAAGTCAGATTTGGGTCATCAGAATCCACAAACCATATTGGTGAAGAAGATGGGTAAGATTCCTGTCACGGAGACAGTCTGTTAAACAGATTTACACACAGACTAACCCAGATATACAATTAAACCATATCTCTAAGTGCCCAGATAATCATGGATTCAAGTGAAGTGAATCTGGAGAACATATTAGCCATCTGTCCAGCACCAATTTCTTATAATAGAATTGAAAAACTAAAGTTAAGTTTTATAGTCTAATCTTGACAGTTCTGGTATTAGGTAACTCCATAGATCTATAACCAAATAAACACTTTACTGTGTGAGCAGTATAATTTAACACAGAAGAATACCGTGAATGTTCCATTTAAAGAGAAAAAGACAAAGAACATTCAAGCACTTCTTGTCATGACCTGTACTTTCCAGCTTTCACCTCTAAGGGTTTTTAAATCTAGAATCCATAATAAATCTCCCAAAAAGCAAAGAAACTCTTTTAAATTCCAACTTTTAAATACAACAAAGATTCAAACTGTCTTATTTTTGTCTTCTAATACAATAAAGCTGTATTTCTAACATCTGCAACCTACAGACCTAACTGAAATTTTAAGATAAAGCCAAGAAATACATGTCTCTAAATCCTGATATCTGTTAAAAGCACTTTTTCAAGATCTTCTACTCACTATACTCCTACCTTCTAACATAATTACGTAAGTTAGAGACATTTCCCCCAAAAGCAAGCATTTAAAACTTATACCATTTAACTTTTTCTTTTTAAATTATTTTCCATCTCCTTTTAGACTACAGCACAGAATATAATTCCAAAAGAAATATATTAACTAACGTGTTAACTGAAATTAAGGTTATTTCTTAAATATAGTAGGTATTAGGAGGCAGAACAAATAGCAATATGGGGCTGCTATAGTCTACACTCAACATTAAACATCCCATTGGGCTTTGGAGATAAGCCATTTTCCTTCCACAGCTAGCAATGTCCTTAAACTCTACAATAGGCAGCCTCTAAATGGCCCAATACTACTCACCTCTTCATACTCACACCCTTGTAAAATTCCCTGCCAAACAAGTATACAAAAGTATTGAAATGTCATTTTTGAAACTAGGGTTACAAAAATTATCTTGTTCATCTTCTGCTTTTTCTATTGATCTGTCTGATGGAAAACAGCTGCCACATGGACAAACCAACCCAAGCAAGGAACAGGCAAGGAACAGGCAAGGAACATCTGACCTGAGCTGAGGTTGTCAGATAGTCAAGAGACCTTGAGCCACAGGGAAGTCCAGGTAAGCTGGGCACAGACTCCTGAGTCAACTGTGAATATCCATTGTCTTAAACTGCTGAATTTGTTACAGAGCAATGTATCTATTGCTAATTCTTAGTCTATCACACAAAGTCCTTCCAAGAAATGCTATTACAATGTTTATATTCTTTAAAAATACTAGCCATTGCCTGCTGTCACCCACTAATAGAAATTTACTCTTCATTTGTACTGTTTTCTACTAGAAACCAGGAAAAAAAATGACTAGTAGATATAAACAGAGCAACAACTAGATTGAGATCATGGAAAACAATTTTGTACAAACAGTTTTAACGAACAATTGCTTTGAGATCTACAATCTCAATTATATCTGAAACCACAAAACAAAATTTTTTTGGAGACAGGTCTTGCTCTATAGTCCAGGCTGGTCCTCAAACTCAGAGCAATCCTCCTGCTTCAGTCTCCCAAGTACTGGGATTACAGATATGAGCCAATATACTTGGCTAAAACAAAATATTTGAAAGTATTTTACCAAGCATTAAAAAAAGGAGCTCTATCCAAATAGGAATCCTAATCAATAACAGTATTAGTGATACAGTTTATTTAATATTCTCATTCCTTTCTTACTGCGTCCCAAATCTCTTTACAAGTAAAAAGGTAAATTGTCTTCAAAATTAATCCTATTCTTATAGAAAAACCACTTATTGATACTGCCTCTTTTTTTTCCTCAAATGCTTTAGTTTAGCTTGGGAACACACTCTCTGGACCATTTTTACTGTTTCTGTTTTGTGTTTTCTTTAGCCTTTAACAACCAAATAAACCAGTATCATGGTTTGTAATACCAACTACTTGGGGAGTCTGAGGCATAAGATTCTCAAATTCAGGGCCAGCCTAGACAGCCTCAGCAACTTAATGAGATCTCGTCTCAAAAAAAAAAGTCCTAGATTAAATCTCCAGTGTTGAGGGGAAAATAACACTCTGGTTAAGCCTTTAATATATAGCATCTGAGTAAACTTCTACATAAACAAAATAAATATGGCTTGTTACTCTCGGCAAAGCCCCTTACCATCATATTAGAAGAATCAAAAAATTTATCTGAGATTATTACATAACATAATTTTTTTAAATTCTGGAAGATAGAATACATAGTAGATCTGAGCACCTATTTCAATGGTTCTCAAAGGGGGGCCCTTATCTCTCATTTCTACAAGGACAAAAATAGTAGTTGTTGTTTGTAAATAAACAAATACTATATTTAATACTTAATGTGTAAATGTATAATGTGTGGGAGTCGGCCCAGGGCCCAGGGTAGGCTCCAATGGCTGTACTGGCATTTGAATCCAAAGATGGTGCCTGGGCATTTGGCCAAGGGAGGAAGTCCCAAGGTGGGGGGATGGGTCTGGAGAGTTTGTTAGCCTATTAGATTGCTTGTATGCTGTTAGCCTATTAAGCTAATGTGTAGCCTATCAGATTGTTTGTATGTTAATATGGGTATGGAAGTGTATATAAGCTTGGGCTTTGCGGAATAAAGGGAGTCAGTCAACATTCCACGATCGTGAGAGTCCGTGTGGTGTCTTTGCCGGTCGAAGAAGCCATATAATGTATAAAATATTGTATTTAATATTTAATGTATAAATACTATAAATAAATACATTAAAAACTATATTGACTTTTCCAACAAAAGTGCAAATACAGCAGTGGTAAGACTGTTGGTACCTGAACACTAACAAAGGAAATAACACCAGACTGTGGTCATGCATTCCAGGTATCTGGAGAGGAAAGTCTCACTTAAGAATGTCGGTAATGGCAAACACAAATGGATGTTGGCAAGATTGTGGGGAAAAGGAACCCTTTTACATTGCTGGTGGGACTGAAAACTAGTACAACCATTTCAGAAAGAAGTATGGAGACTCCTTAAAAAGCTGAAAATCAATATTCCATTCAATCCAGAGATAAGTCTTCTACTTTTTCAAAAAGTAGATGACAGAAATACATGTATGCCCATGTTTACAGCAGCACAGTATCTAAATTAAGAAAGATACTGAAATATCCACCAACAAACCAACAGATACAAAAAAATACAGTATTTGTACACAATGCAATACTACTCTTCCATAAACACTGATAGATTCAGGGCATTTGTAGGTGAATGGACATACTTGAAGACATTGTGCTTAGTGAAGTGAGTCAGACTCTGAAGGTTAAATGGTTTCTCTACAGAATATAGGCAACTTACAGATTAAAATGAGAGATATTGAGAGTCAGTAGACAGGAGAGTCAAAAAGGGGGAGAGAAGGGATGGTAACGATGTCACCATATGTATGTGCACAAAACTCTCAAGCTTGTATATCACATATCTTTACCAATAAAGAATGAGGGATACAGGAAAAAAATATTGTCTGTAACAAAACAGTAAAAATTGCTTTTATGACATGTTTTTTGTTTTTGTGGTACTAGGAATTAAGCCCAGGGCCTTCACACTAAACAGCATACCCAGCCCATCTTTACATTTTTCAATTTGAGAGACGGTTTCACTTACGTCTCTTAGTTGCCTAGGCTGGGCTCAAACTTGTGACTCTCATATCTTGGCCTCCCAGCATCCTAGGGTTTGAGGCCTGTGCCATCAGGCCTAGCTACTTTTATTAAATGATGACATTTGGGTTTATCTTTTTAATGTTTGTATGAGCATTTGAAAAAAGGCACTTGTGTCACTCAGATGAACTAACCAAGTCAATAGAATACCATTTTTACTTGAAGGATGACCAGCAATAATTATTCCAATTTAGGTTTTCGGAATACTTGTGTCCATCATTTTGACTTTTACAGCTCCCAAGAATATTCTGATGAGACTGTTGGTGATATTAATTAATATAATGTTTTAATATTGTACAATGAAATATATTAACACAAGTCAGCGAAACAGTATTTCCCAAATGTCCAATGCAGGTTATAACATGCATGTACCATGCAAAAATAAAAAATCCATTCAAGAAAGACAGGATTTTGCAGTGTCAAAAAAGAATATTTATAATTATTTAAAATGGATATTAAAATATTTTTCCCAACCAGATAGGTACAGAAGGGTTGAACTTTGTGCATACTATTTCAACTAAAACAACAGATCATACAACTTCTAGGTATGGTGGCACACACTGGCAATTCCAGCATCCCAGAGGACAGCCAGTTCTGAGGCAGCCTGGGCTACATAGCATGTTTGAAATATACGTATCAATTACTACAAACCAAATGCATACATAAATTACAGAATAGACACCAAAGAAACCTACAAAAAGTGTAAGACTGTGCTACCACTAGCCTCATTAAAATTTTTTTTTGGTTTAAAAGGGGTCTTTCCCACAAAATGTTCACAATAACATGTAATGAGCTTAATGTTTTACATATGTTTTCATCTCTAACGACAAATCTAAATAGAGTCAACACTAAGTTTCTTAGGCTTTCAATACATTTTTAATAGTATAAGAGTCCTGACCCAAAAAAGTCACCTCCTTGCTTCCCTATTCCCAGAATTTCTTATCCCTTTATCATCCTACATGAATCTGGGTGGCTCCAATGGGGCCAGTTTTGGTACCTCCCTTCGTTGACATAAAACCTGACCACAGGATGCTCAACAACTCACCCATTCAAGTTCAAAGTGTATTTGGTATAATATTTAAAAGACAACCTACTTCAACGCCTATAGTCCTAGCACCTGGACTGTGATGTGTCTGAGGCCAGCCTGGGCTACAAAGTGAGTTTAGGACTTGCTTGAACTAGAGTAAAAAAAAAACAAACAAAAATCAAACCAAAACAACAACAAAAAGACAACCTACTTTGAAAGGCATGTAAAATGGTGACAAATATTTAAACCTATGCATTAATACTTCAAGTTTTTTAATTTTTATAAAATGTCATTTTTAGTTTATGCACTTTGAGGATTTTTTTACAAGCTTTGTACTTTGAAGAGATAATGTTCTCACTATGCCTACTTAAAAGAACCTATGATATGCCAGTATCTAAACATCAGGTGATACTCAAAATTCCAAAGCAGATTTTCTTCTACCTACAATATTTAAGTGCTTAGTAACACAGCTTTTATCACTACAGTTATAAAAAATTAACAATAAAAGTTACCAAGCATGTGATTGGTCAGAATTTTTGTTTCCTATTCATTCTAGTTTTATAGAATATAACTGTCTGTAACCATCATCAGGTTACTGTAAGTGGAAGAACTTCAAGTTATCACAACTAAGTAGCTAGCCCAGAGCCCACAAAAGCACAGTAAAAATATGAACACTTGGTTTAAAAATAATGCTTAAATATTAAAAGATAAGCAGCAAATTACACCTACTTAAAATATCATTCTAAGTGAACAGAGGGAAAGAGAAAATGGTGCTGAAATGCATTTGAACCACCTAAGCTGCATAAACCCACAAGATAGGTTTCCTTGGTTCTGTCTAGGCATTGTATTTCAGAAAGATCCTTAGAAGATATCATAGAGCACTATTACAAAGGCCTTGGACAAAAGAGAGGCCTACTTTACTATTCTCCACTAATGCTTTACATTTGGCAATGACTACTTCAATTCAATTCCACAGCCCTCAACTAGCTGACATTCTATACTACCCCTCTCCAGGTCTAAGTTTAACCAAAAATAACAACAAAGCAATTCGTTACTAAGGGATACACCATTTATAAAACAGAAACTTAAGACTCTTCTTCATATATCTGTTTCTTTCAATGAAGGACATAAAAATTGGGATGAAGGGAGATAGATAACCACTAGGAATTTGACCCTGTGTTACAAGCTGGTCAAATAAATGAAAACAATGATTCCTCCAGGCCTAAAAACACCATTTAGGAGAGTAATATGACAGTTCTGGTAGTTCTAAATGCTTCTCTAAGATTTCAAATTGGAAAGGTAAACTGTCCCAGGAAGAAAAATAAACCAACGAAAGATCTTAGGCTCCTTGGTCAAGATGTCTCCATTATTTTCTACTTTTTATCAGAGTAAAGAGTAGGAAAAAAACAAGAAGTTAACAGCACTGCCTTATTTCACATATCTCACACACACACAAACACACCCATACACAGAACCTATTTACAAAAGTATTTTCAAAACACAAGTTGTTTAACCACAAAAAAACAACATCACTTTCATACTTGTAGAGTATAATACTACTGCCAAGATTATTTACTACATATGCTCTCTTGCAGGACAGAAAGAACTATTACAGTTTCTTCTGTTTACCAGACATTTACTTCCTGGGGCAGATTTTTTAACTCTAAAATAGCAATTCCCTAACAAGAGTTCCCAGATCCCATTGCTTAAAAAAGTAATGGAGTTGCCAGGTTATGTTAGCTACTTCAAGAGAACTGAAAGAAAGTCATATAATAGTTCCTAACAAGGCTGCATGTGTTATTAATACAAGATACTATTCTTTTTGGTGTGATCCTAACAACTATATGTTAACACCGTCTGGTAATTAGGTCTGTTGACTGAAAATGAAAAACCAATGCTTACATTTGTGTAATAAACTTTTATATCATGAATTCACAGAAAACAAAACTAAGAAAGAATCCCTTGAGGTGGGAATAGAGCATTCTTTTCCTTTTATATTCAAGGAAAGGGAAAACTTATAAAATAAGGAAAAACAGCTCAATTCCCATAGCCTAGAATAAAAAATGTATTATGGGGGGGGGGGGGGGTTGTTGTTTTTACTTCTGACATTGTCTTACATATGTAGTCAAAGTACAGATTGCTTATGAAGCCCTCAGCGACCTTTTAAATATGTACTATCCATGATGTACTATCCATGATACTTTCTTGATGTTATCTCTGCACTCTTCTAACAAATTCTTGGTAGCTAACTTTCAAGGCAGTTAAGACTTGTTCAAACAGAATATAAAACAAGTATTTACTGAATGTAAGATAAAAAAAGTGTAATTACAAAATACCTGCCACCATTTAAAAAAAAAAAGATTAACTTGAGAACATCATGCTTAGAGGAGTCAGAAGCAGAAGGTGAAACATCAAATGGTCTCTCTAATATGCGAGTCCCAGATCACAACTCTTATGGAACTTAAAAAACAAAGTGAAACAAGGGGGTAGGGTGGGGGAGGAGGGAGGGAGAGGGGGAGGGACAAAGAGTGGAAAAGTCCTTGTCACCTTGACAAGATACGTATGTGCACAAAATGTTCAACTCCATTGCAAACCTTAAATTTTGCATGTATACATATCAATAAAATGGAAAAAATAAATTATGAAAACAGAGACTTAAAAAAAAAAGCAGGCAAACATGGTGGTGCACACTAGCACTCAGGAAGCCGAGCTCAAGGCCAGCCCAAGTTACACAACAAGATCCTAAAAGACAAGACTTAAACGACCAAAACTATTAGGAAAACATAACTCAAGCAGAAATAGTAAAAACTAAAGAAGGGAGGAAGAAGAATTATCATCAAGAACTGAACATGATGCAGAAGAACATCAAGGGAGAGTCAGACCTGAAAAGTCAGACTTGGATAGGATAAGAGGGAGGAGTCAGGGACACATTCCACATGCAAAAAACAGCTGACACAAAAGCCTAAGGGAAAAAAGGGCACAGTACCTTTAGAAGAGTATTCACAACTAGCATGTATACATGTAAAGAAATGACGGGTGAAATAGTACTCACTTAACCCTTACAGGAAAAATAATTTTTGGTAAGCATGGAGGAACAGAGCCTGGCATACACAACCCAAATATTGGAACTGAACTGTTCAAAGACGAAAAAGTAAAGAATCGGTTACCTTTTGTGAAACTAAACTTTTACAATAGATTTTACAGAATATTTACAGTACTTCTAAGGAGCAAATCACAAACTCAGTAGACAGGTCCCAGCATTTAAAATCCTATCCCATTTTTTTTTTGTCCCTGTAGTCAAAATAAGCTGAAAGGCTACTGTTGTTGAGGCTCTTCTCTACACTATCATGTCTGATGTTTTTCCTTAATGAAGTTAACACATACTCAACATCTATCATAATAATCTTACAATCTGTATAAGTCAGTCACTAGCAGCTAAATTTTAATAACACTACCATATCATCCTTTCCCTAGGGAGTGTATCCTTTTTTTTTCCCTAGTGCTCAAACCCAGTCTTCATACATGCTAAGCAAGTCCTCTGCCATTCTGCTACACCCTGCCGGCCCCCAGCCCTCTGACTTCTTACTCCATCTCAATTGTCACTACTAATCCAGATCAACATTCAGACTATCAATTTCCAATGTTTTCAATAAGGCACTGCTGGGATTTAAGGTGGGATAATTCCTTAAAGTGACAGACTGTCTAAATATTACAAAACATTTGGCAACCCTGCACTCCTGACATTAACGCCAGCACAGCAACACCTACACTCCACCCCCACTGGGATAACCAAAACCACAATACCACAATACATTTCCTAATGCCATCCTCTACAGAGAACTACGAGTAGCCCAGCATAGCTGATACACTTCGCAACTTACCTGAGTAACTAGCAGTTCCCACAGCCCCCAAGTTCAATCTCCTATCCTTTAACCTAGTCCTACCTTGTCCTGACCATACTCCAACTTCTACGACAATCAGCACCTTCCAAGCCATTGAGGCCAATATTGTCACTTAATTCTCCAATTCTTATACCTCGAAAATCTCTCAAGAATAGCTTAGATCCTGGCTCGCAAGGCTTAGGATGAAAGGTCCACCCCTAACCAGACCACACTTTCTTGGCCTTTGGTGTCTTGTGTGGACAGAACTTCCTGCAACCTTCTTCCAAAACTGCACTTACGTGTCAAAGCTCAATTTCTCTCCTCAAAGCCTTCTCTGAGGTGCACATCTCTCAAATTAAAATGCGGAGCTCCCTTTTGTTTGCGGTGATCACGGTTTATTGTGGAAAACTACCCCCCAAAATTCTGAGTTCTCAAAGGAAGGATGTCAGTCCACCCAGCTCTGAAACACCAGGGCCTCTAACATAACACTCAGGACTGAATGCTGTCCTTGCTACAGCACGTAATTGTACAAAGGGTTTTACTGCTTTGTGTTGTTTTTGTTTTTAGAAACACAGTATCCACATTTTATCCAGAGTCTGGTAATTATCTTGAGGTCAGAACTTCAAGGCCTTTGCAAACTCTTCCCTCACTGTAGGCCCTTTAGTACTGCCTTACTTAATCAAACGGAACTGAACAAACCTGGATGGGGCCATACCTAACCTACAAACTTTACTACAATTATGATAAAGACGTTCTACATTTGAACCAATACCTTAAGATCTATTTCACCAAAAAAAAACAGCCTCATCAACACTTCTCTGAGGAAAGTTTCTCTTTTTTTAACACTTCAATGTTTTACCAAGCTCGAGGTTTCCACGGAACTTTCCGCACAGATGAAAGAGCTCCCGCGGCGTCCGCGCCCAGACGCGCTTCCCGGGAGCCGAGGCGGCCGCGCTCCTCCCCGGCGCGCAGGCGGCCGCCGCGGCGCACACCGTCCCCCCTGCCGCGTCCGGGCCGGGGCGCCTTCCGGGGACTCGGCGGCATAAACCAGATCGGAAAAGGGGTTAATTCAAGCAACGCCGGAGGCCGAGTCCTCGTTTTGGTTTACCTCAGTGAGTCCGTTTCGGGGGTTCGTCCGTAACGACTAACTAAAGGATGAACAAGCAGGGACTAGGAAAACCTGACGGAAGCGCGAGTCGCTGAACGCCAGCGCCCGCCGCAGCCGGACCGCAAGCGCGGCGGGGGCCGGCGGAGGGCCGCCCTGGCGCCCGCGGGGCCCCGGCCCCTCGGTGTCCCTCGAGCGCGGCGACGGCGGCCGCGAGAGGCCACCAGCCCGGGACGCGCCTCCGCCGCCGCCCGGCCCAGCCCGAGCGGCGAGGGGCGGGCCCGGCGCGCCCGGAGCGCGGCCCCAGGCAGCCCCCGCGTCCCGCCGCCGCGGCCGGCCGGCGCCTCACCGTGATGTTGCAGTGCAGCGTGAGCGGCGGCGGCGGCGGCGCGCTGCCCGGCGGCGGCACCAGGAACTGGCAGTGCAGCTCGTCCAGCTTCCAGCTGACGATGCGGAACCGCTCGTGGCTCTTGTCGAATATGGACGCCAAGAACTTCAGCTCGGCCTTGAGCCCTGACACGGACATCTTCCCCTCATCTCCGGCGGGAGGGGGACGGAAGGGGAGCCTGACCCGCGGCCGCCCTCACGGCCGCGACCGCCCCGGGGCCGGCCGGCCGCGCGCTCGCGGCTCCGCCTCCTCCCGCTGCCGCGGGCCGCGAGGACCGAAAATGGCGAGGGGCGCGAGGCCGCCCGAGCGGCTGCAGCCTTTGTAACCGACTCCACCGACCGGAGGCGGCGGCCCCGCGGCTTAAAAGGGCAACAGCGAGGACCCCGCCCCCGCCACGCCGGGGAAAGGGCCGCCCCGCCCCGCCCCGCCCCGCCCCTGCGCGCTCCCGCGAGCGGCGTGCGCGCGCCCGGCCGCCCCTCCTCGCCGAGCCCCGGCCCTCTCCCACCCAGCCCGTCTGCTGTTTATTCCACTCGCGGACCAGAAGCGCGGGGCCAGCTGGTGCCCAAGCCCCTTGTGCCCGGAGCCGAGGACCGACCACGTGCGCGGCCTAGCTCGTTGGCCACGTCAGCGTCTCGAAGGAGACGGGCGGCCCCGGGGTTGGCTCCTCTGTGTGCTCCTGTTGGGCCAGCCCCTCACCTGAGCCGAGACGGCCAGCCGCCGGAGCCCGGTACACGCCCCGTATCTTCCTCTGCACTATTGACCTCCTGCTCAGAGCTACCGCTTCTTCAGGCTAGGTTCCTACAAGGACCTTCTCACCTGAGGAGCTTTGCTCTCAAGATCTCCCTCTACCCAGGGTGACGAAGTGGCTCTTTGCAGCTAACTGCTTTTTCGCATCCATCTCCCACGGTGTCGTTCCTTGAGTGTACCCACCGCCTATGTACATTGTAGCATTTGTGTACACGTTCTCTCCTGCCTTGAGTTCTTGGTTGGACCCGGAAGATGACCCTTCATTCCTCAAGGAGGAAGGTCTGGCCTCTGTTTTCGTTAAGGTGTTAACTCACATATTATCGCCAGAAGTTCTTCTCTAGCCACCCAATCTAAAATCCCCAGCCAGTCACCCTATTATGACAACACCCTGTGCTAATTTATCTCTCAGCACCTATCACAGGCCGTTTGTTTTTTTTTGTTGTTGTTGTTGTTGTTGTTTTGTTTTGTTTGTTGTTTGTTTGGGGGTTGTTTTTTGTTGTTGTCTTTGAGACAGGGGCTCACTGTACAGCCCAGGCTGGTCCTGAACTCACATTGGACCCCAGGCTGGCCTTAGACTCACAGCAATCCCCCTGTCTCAGCCTCCTAAGTGCTGGGGTTACAGGCGTGCACCACCACACCCGGTTTATGTGGTGCTGGGGAATGGAACTGGGATACTTGGCACTTGATTTAGCTTTAACCACTGAGCCATTCCTCCAGCCCTACAGGCTGATATTACTCCTGTTTATTTCTCCTTTATCCCTACCTAACACCAATGTTAATGAGAGCTGTATCCCCAGGATCTGGGGGTGGGCGGGGGGGGGAACTTATTTTGTTTTGTAGTATGGAGGATTGAACCCAGAGCTCTTGCAGTGACTTATGTTCCTCTGCCCACTTTTTTTTTTTAAGACAGTCTCACTCTGTAGTCCAGGCTGGGCCTGACTCCCTATGTAGGCCAGAGTGGCCTCAAACAGCAGTCCTCCTGCCTCAGCCTCCCACGCACTAGGATTACAGGCCTATGCCTCCATACCCAATTTGTGTGATGTTAGAGAACCAAACCCAGGGCCTTATTCTTGATAGGAAAGCACTCTAACTGTTGAGCTAAACCCCCAGTCCTGCCCACATTTTATTTTTTATTTTGAGAGAGGGTCTTGCCAAATTGCTAAATTGCCAAACTGAGCTCAAATTTGCAATTCTCCTTGCCTCAGCCTCCCAGAGAGCTATGATTGCAGGTGAGCACAGACAGCCACACACAGAAAATGAAAAACTTACATAGTAGATGCCAAGTGTTACTGCATGAAGGCTCTTTTATCTGAAATCCCCAGCATTTATAATCTTCAGCACCTTCGAGGTGCTCCAAAACTAAATGAAATATTGCATGGCAATCCAAAGGAATGCAGCAGAATTGGGTGGGCAGTTGTGTTTGCAGTGATGTGTACTAGACACAGAACCAGCTTCATGTGAGTGCTCACAAGTGGCCAGTGCTTAGTGTCACCATTTTGAAATTCTTTGTTTCTTTCTTTTTTTTTTTTTTTTTTTGAGACAGGGTCTTTCTCTGTAATCCAGGCTGGTACTGAACTCACTATGGAGCCCAGGCTAGCCTTAGACTCATGGCAATCCTCCTATCTCAACCTGCCAAGTGCTGGGATTACAGGTGTGCACCACCACGCCCAGCTTATGTAGTGCTGGGGAATTGAACTCGGGTACTTAGCACTTGCTAAGCAAGTGCTTTAACTGCTGAACCCTTCCTCCAGCCCCTGAAATTCTTAAATTTTCTACAAGGAGCCTTGCATTTTCCTTTTGTATTTCTTTTTATACCATTTCTTTGTAGAAATTTCAGGACCAGGAAAAGGCCATGGGCACTAGGGGTTATAAAGTGTACAGTGTCTTATAGAAAATATTGTAATAGAATGGTGGGCATGGATCAAAATGATGCAATATGACCTCAGTGTGGAAAGACCTCATCCTTGAAAAGTTAGGAATAAGAAGAAAGTGGAACAGTGACTTGCAAAAGGAAGTTTTTGTATTTTGAGTAGTTTTTATTTTTATTTTTTGTAACAGAGTCTTGCTCTAATAGTACAAGCTGGTCCTGAACTCAATGTGTAGCCCAGGCTAGCCTTGAACTTACAATGATTCAGCCTTCTAAGGGATAGGATTACAGGCACGCTGCCACCACACCCAGCTGGTGCTGGGGAATCAAACCCAGGTCCTTGAGTATGCTAGGCCAGCACTTAAACCACTGAGCTACATCCCCAGCTCCATGGGTGTTTTTTTAATACGATACATAAAAATGGACATAATACTAACTAAGCTTCAGGCCACCTTATACTTAATTAAACAGGCCCCTTTTAAGTGAATTTGAACTTTTGTTCCTAATTTGGGACATATAGGTTTTGGGTTTGGTTTTGGTTTTGGTTTTGCTGTTCTGGGGATCATACCCATGTTAGGTAAGTGCTCTACCACTGAACTATTTCCTTAGCCCTGTATTCTTTTTTTTTTTTTTTTTTAGCTCCAAGATTGAATAAGCTTCATGCCCTATAAACCCTGTATCTGCCCCAAAGAAGAGAGCCATTTATAAGCACTGAAAACTGGAGACATGAAAAAGTAGGTAAGATATGGGACTAGGTTCTGGAGGAGGAGATGCAAGAGTTGTTCATGGGATGAAATACTTCTCTCCACAATGAAGGTAGGGCACGGGGAGGGAGATTGGAGAAGGATGCACACTCACACACAAATGTGTTAGACTGCAGAGTTGTAGAGGGACTTCCTGAGAAATAAATAATATTGATTTCATAAAGACAAGGTTGAGGATTAGCAAGAGAGATAAATATAAAAGCCAGAGACAAGGAAGTACTAACAATTTTTTTTTAAACCCTCATCATGGAGTCTCACCTAGAAGTACATGAAGGGCCATGAGAAGAGACAGGGATGGAGTCTGAAAGTCTCCAGGAAGACTTAGTAAGAAAAAAGGACAGGCAACAGCCACAGCCCAGCACTGTGAAAGAATTCTAGATGTCATGAATTTGAATATGGAAGAATTCTCAGTGAGATTGTATTCTATGCTATTCGTTCCAATATATCTTTTAAGGCTGTGTTCAAATGTCATCTCCTTTATCAAGGCTTCCCTAGTTCCTCATATTGAATGTAGTCTTTTATTCTTCCTGATTCTACCAATGCCCAAACTTTAAAGCACTTCTTTCTTTCTGCAGTTGTTATGACTAGCTAGTTTCATATTTGTTTTTTCTGCTATGTTAGGAACTTCTTGTCTTCATTCTTTTCATGTCTGTAGCACACAGCTCAATCTCTGGGACACAGAAAGCACCCAAGAAAATTAAGTGAATATAGTCTATTTGGAAGAGAAAGTCAGGTGACCTTGATAGAGACTGCACATAAATTGTGAAAGAAGTCTAATGTCATGGGAAGCTATAAAAACCCTGTCTAAAGTATGCAAAGATCAGCGTACAGCCACCCAAGTCCAGACAACTACAGGGCACATCAAGAGGTGCAGAAACCCAGCCTAATCCTGCTAAAATGAGCAAGCGAGTAATTATTCTACTGCAGCCAAGTCAGCCAGTAAATTTTTTACACTAAAAGGTTATGTTTAGATTCTGGCTTTAAATAAAACTAACTTTGATTTTAGTTTTAGTAAGTAATTCCTATGATTTCTTTCTTGCCCATATTATAATAGGCTTCTGTGCCAAAGTGCAAACACCCTAACACTGTGTAAATTCTAGGTACATCTGCATATGAATATTATTTGGGGAAGAAGTTCTACAGAAGTTATCTTAGTCAATTGCTTATTGTGAGGACACAATACTTGACAGCCACAACATATTTTAGCTCACACTCCAAGGTCACAGGCCCTTCATGGTCAGCTGGCAATGGTAAAAAGCCAACCCAGAAAAAAGCTACTCACAGCATGGCAACACCTGAATACCAAAAAAAGAATGAAGGGGTGAGAATATATGCTTTTGGAGCTAGGGGTGTATCTCAGTGATTAGAGTGCTTGTCTATGAAGAACAAGGCCCCAGGTTCAATCCTCCAGTACCACATAATAGCTGGGAGTGATGGCAATGCCTATAATCCCAGCACTTGGGAGACTGAGGCAGGATGATTGCCATGAGTTCTATGCCAGTCGGGACTCCATAGTGAGTTCAGGATTATCCCAGACTACAGAGCTCCAAAGGGCTTGGAGCAGCTACACCCCTATGGCATTGATGCGTATGTGATGGTCTCCCTCTTGGGATGACTGTCCTTACTGCTTGTGGCTTTCGTCTGCAGCCATCCCACATTTCTAGTATTTCCAAATTCCAGGGTCTTCTTCACACTCGGCTTCACTTTCTCAGCTTCACATATTTCCCACTCAGAGTGAGCACTGCCTGGCCTCCAAGATCTGAAATCTTAGTGGAAATCCCTGTGATCCCAAAACTCTTGCAGTCTGTGTACATATACAACCATCACTACATGGGTAATCTCAAACTGTGCTGCTAGCTTGAGCTGTAGCTTGGCCCCTTTGGACCATGGCTGAAATGGTCTCTGAACCACGGAATTTCTTAGGGATTCACCTTCTTATGTAATCCTGCAGGATGCCCTGGAGCTTTCTTTGCAAAACAAAGACTTTTTCTGCTTGCCCTTGATCTGAAAAAGGATGGAGTATTTTGATTCTTAAAATGTCCTCAAGACATCTTATCTGTTGCCATAATGTGAGGTTCTTGGTTTCTTTTTAATGCTAATGAAATTTTGCATGTTTGTTTTCTCTGGTGCAGCCAGAAACTTTTTACATATTTTTAGCTTTGCTGTTCTCTCCTAATTTTCCAGTGTACAACTAGTTAAAAGCAGCAAGCAGTACCTGTATGAAGGCCTTAAGGTTGAGCTGCCTTAAAATTTCCTCTACCAGATTAATGAGTTCATCACCATTAATCTCAGTTTTAGGCAAAATCTCAGGATGTGGATAAAATGCTGATACACTTTTGGGCAGAGTGTAACACACATGGTTTCTAGCCCAATTGTTAGTAGAGTCCTTCCCATGTAAAAACTCTTGAGCCTGAACATCACAATCTGCATTTCTATTGGCATTCTAGTCTTCTGAGGTCTGGCCAGAATCTTCTATCAAGCTCAGCTTCTTTAGCCAGCATCTCCAAACCTTTCAAAACTCCTCTCAAAAGTCAGTTTCAAAGGCTCCTAACCACATAGTCAGGTCACAGCAGTGATCTCATTTCTGGTACGCATTTCTGTTTTAATCCGTTTCTTATCTCTGAGACACAATGCCCAGCATCTGCATCATCAGGGAGAAAGTAAGCTTATTTTAGCTGTTTAGAGATCTCAAATCATTCATGGCTGACCAGTGATGGTGGGAGGGGATAATAGAGGCCCTACATAGAGAAAAGCTATTCAAAGCGTGGCAAGTCAGGAAGCAAAGAGTGATAAGAAGTTAGAGGCAATAATATATATATACTTCTATGTTATGCCTCCAGTGACTCATTTCTTCCACCAGGCTCCACCTTTTAACAGGCAGGAAATCATCACTGAATTAATCTACTTGGTCTAATTAAACCTAAGATTCAATCACCTTGCAAATACATTAAGCACATTCCAGATCTACCCATAACAGAAGTGCTGTCCAGTAGAACTTTCTGCATTGACAGAAAATCCTATACTTGCCATGATATGGTGGCCACTATATTAGACAGCCCAGCACTAAGTAGTTCTTCATAATCATAACTTGATATCATACTTTTTAAGACATGTCTATTCTTCTTTATTCTTTAAAAGCAGTCACTGTTACTAATTACTTCTTTGGTGCCTACCAGTTATTGCTTAATAAACATTTGTGAAATGAATGACCAAAAATCAAGTTTCACATTTTCTCTGAACTTAGTTTTCTAAAAAGGTATGCTCTAAAATTTCTTATACTGCAAAAATGTAGTTATCAAATATTCCTTCATTCAACATATATTTATTGAATACTTAGTATGCACCAAAGTACATCATTGTAGTAAACTTAGGAAACTCTCATTATCTCCCAAGATAAATAAATTTCAAAAGAGAGTAGTAATTTGTCCATGACTGTGCAACAAATAACCAGAAAATTCAGAATTTAAACCACATCCATCTTACTGCTTCCACTACACTGTTGCCTCAATATAAATTATGTGAATTCTAATATTATAGCTAAATATAAAACAAATAAATTACCATTGAATGGGAAGAGTGGTACAGGAACATCACTGGATATCTTTTTAAGAAGATCTTCTGGGGACTTCTGGTCAAGTTGGCAACTGAGTAACAGAGCTACACAATTGTCTCCTCATTGTCTCAACTTAAAAAGTTGAGAATTTAGTCAAAAACTACCTGTTCAATGTAATTGGGGAAGGGAGGAGCACCCCAACAATTGAAAGAGGGCCAGGGAAAGATCAGAAATCCTGAAGGAACATCAGAAGTTACGGAAGAAAACAGCAGCCTAGGAAGCATCCCCAGGCCAGCTGCAAATGGTGGTGAGCCCCAGGCATCTGCAGAGAGAGGAAACCTTGTGGGGAGCCCAGAACATCTGACAGAACTAGGAGAGGAAGGAGCATCCCAGCAACTGACAGGAGGCCATGGGAAGGTCAGAAATCCTGAAGATGTATGGGAAGTGAAGAAAAACAGTAGCTAACTGAGCACAGTCCTAATCTGCCAGCACCCACAGACCACAGACAAAGAAAGCTCAGAGTCCAGAAACTCAGATTGAGGTAAGTGCTGATCTGGGAGAAGTGGGAATTGTCAGCAGCTGGTAGCCCCACCTCCTGGAGCTCAGATCAGAAGCTGTGCTGAGCAGCCATAAAAGGCAATGACATAAGCAGGATCCATTAAAATAGAGAGAGAGAGAGAGAGACAGAGACAGAGAGAGAGACAGAGAGAGAGACAGCACCAGAGACTGAACTGATTAGAGTAAAAGAAAGCTCTGCCCTGTCTGCCTACTCCCAGCACACAACTCAGAGGAATTGCAGTTCCCCCCACACATTATCATAGCCATTCAAAGAAACAGCTCAGCTAGGCCTTTAAAGTGAAGTCCCTCAACAACAGAAACATGAGAAGAAGGCACCCAAATAGATGCCTGAGACTCCAGAAACTGATGTCATAGGCCCTGAAATCGTGGGACTCATAGAGAAGGAAGTAAAAAGGCAAATAAATGAGTTGAACAACCAGTTCAAACAAGATATTCTTAAAGAAATGCAAGCCTTGATCAGAGGGCTTAAAGAGGAACTTACTATTCAAATACTGGTCCTAATGGAAACACAATTCACTGAGCATATTGAAGCCACAAATAAAAATAAGGTAAATAAGGAAAATCAAGATAAGAAGGAACATTTTGATAGAGAAGAGGAAAATATGAAAATAAATCTAGATGAAATTCAGGATATAAAAATATATGTCAAATCAGGGAAAGATGACTTGAATATTGTGAGGACAGAATTTCAGGCCTTGTAGACAAGGTTAAGGAAACAAATGCTATAATTAGGTACGACTCCAAAATTAGAAATGAGCAAAGTAGCTGGATACAACAGCTGATGGATAATTTAAAGAGAACCAATCTCAGGATTATGGGTGTCAGAGAAAGAGCAGAAGACAGCACCAAAGGTTTATTCACTGAAATGGTGCAAGAAAATTTCCCTAATCTAAACAATCCTCAAGTACAAGAAGCTTATACAACACCAAATAACCTCAACCTGCAACAAGACTCACCACGACACATCATAATCAAAACCTCAGAAATAAAACATAAAGAGAGGATATTAAAAGCAGCAAGAGAAAAATAGGCATTATTCTACCAAGGCAAACTCATTCAAATTACTGCAGCTTTCTCAATGCAAACTTTAAAGGCTAGGAGAGCCTGGAGCAAGATCTTTCGAGCTATAAAAGACAGCAAATGTCAACCCAGGTTGTTGTGTCCAACAAAATTGTCCCTGAAAATTGACAGAGAAGTAAAAATATTTCTTGACCAAGAATCCCTAAAGAAATTTGCAATCACTAGCCCAGCGTTGCAGAAAATACTTGGAGGAATCTTTGAGAGAGACAGATAAGCAGCACCAAAAAACATGATGGAAGGGAAGCATCTAAAGAGAAAGTGTAACAAAAAAAATAGACTGGTGTTTGAATCATTTGATTGATATCCTTCTAAAAACAGTACCAGCTGTCTCATTAAAATCTGTGAATCTCTCCTCATAATTATTGTCTTTAATAGTATATAACTTTGCAAAAGATAATAATTATATTCAACATAGGGAATTGGTATAAAACCTTTAACAAATATGTATGCTTGAAGTTAAGGATGAATAAGTAGGTAAAGTTACAAACCAAATTTGGGAAAATGTTAGCAATTAGTGAAATGTTTGTAAATAACTTATGAAAGTTAAAAAAAAATCTGAAATACTTAAGCATGTCACACTATCTATTGCTTTATGTGTAGTATACTTGTGTGATATAAATTTTAGTTCGTTTAATGTGGCAATTCAATAGGACTCAAGTTCATTTAGTGCAGCAATTCACTCATTTGGTCTTAAATGTAATTTTACCCTAAGAAAACTGATGGATGCAATGACAATCTGAATGTCTTTTGAATGTACAAATAGTTACCTTTCTGGGATGGAGGAATGGTTTAGTGGTTAAAGTGTCTGCTTAGCAAATGCTAAGTCAAGCACTAAGTACCCAAGTTGATTGATTCCTCAGCACTGCATAAGCTGGGCATGGTGGTACACGCCTATAATCCCATCACTCGGGAGGCTTAGACAGGATGATTGCTGTGAGTCAAAGGCCAGCCTGGGCTCCATAGTCAGTTCAGGACTAGCCTAGGCTACAGAGCAAGACTCTGTCTCAGGGAAAAAAAAAAAAAAGACAAATATTTACCATTCAGTACTCAGCTAAGGAATTTGAAATTTAACTTCTCTCTCTTTCTATCTCACATTTTCTAGCCTTATGAATATCATTGTTATAGTTCTTTTCCTATGTAGACTGGTGGGTGAAGCCACATTAAAGAATCTCAACAAAGATATAGTAAGATACGGAAAAAAAAAAAAACTTTTGGCAAATCAACCCAATAAAGGGCTCTGCTGGACCCAGAGAAGAGGCATCAAGATATGGCCACTGCAGCCCATTCTAGGGGTGGGAAATTAATAAATGGTGATTTGAGTGGTAAAGGGTGTCAGATGCAGAAGATTAAATATGTTAAATATCACATGGTTTCTCTGATTTGGGAAACCCAGAACACAGGCATTCTATAGAACCAAATGAGTGTGATAGTGGGAGTGACATGGGGATGGACAAGATGATATTGGAGGGCCAAAAATGGGGAGGGAAAGGGATCATAATATTGACATGATATGTATGTGCACAAAATACTCAAGTTCATTGTAAATATTATGTGTTGAGTATATATATATATATATATATATATTCAATAAAAATGGTGGGAAAAAAGAAGATCTGTTGTACAAACATGCCAACTCCTTTACAATAAACTTCTCAGGCTCCAAAGACCATTCAGTCTTCCTCCAGAGAAGCTGATGGGTTCAGGAAGAAGATCTCCTGATCCCAAAGACGTTGACAAAGGTCAGGAGGAGAGAAATCAGTCTTGAATCTACCATAGTAAATTACTAGAAAACATTGCACAGAACAATGTCTGTCTCCTGTCCTCCCAGAATATGAAAGACTCAAATAAAAAAATTTCTTCAGGGATGGCACATCAGCACATGACAGTAGTCTCACCGAAGAGGTTAATGCAGAAGGATCACAACTTTAAGACCAGCCTAGACAGCAAATAAAAATTTTTAAAAATAAGGCTTCTTTGTCACCTTGACAAGATACGTATGTGCATAAAAGACTCAACTCCATTGTAAACCTTAAATTTGCACATATACATATCAATAAAATGGGGAAAAATATACAGGGCTGGATATGTAGCTCAGTGGTAGAGAGCTTGCCTAACGTTTGAGATCCTGAGTTCAACCCCATTACCACACACACACACACACACACACACACACACACACATTTTCTTCATAGTTACATTCATACAAAATGTTCATTTGTAAAACTGAAAAAAATAGATCTCCTAAAATAAAAGACCCAATTCAAAAAATAGGCAAATGAAATGGATAGAAGTTGTTAGAAGAAGTCTGAATGGCCAAAAATACATGAAAAAAAAATTCACCATCCATCAGAGAAATGTGCATCAAAAAAACTCTGAGGTTCCATCTAACTCCAGTAAGAATGATTGGTATTAAGAGTTCAGAAAACAACAAATGCTGGTGATGTTGTGAGGGAAAAGGAACTTTTCTACATTATTGGTGGGATTTTATTTTTTCCCCTTTTTATTTGTATGTATAAGCACAAAATTTAAGGGTTACAATGAAATTGAGCATTTTGTGCACATATGTATCTTGTCAAGGTGAAAAGGGCTTTCCCACTCTCCTTTTGTCCCTCCCCCTATCCACTTCTCCCTCCCTCCCCGTCCTACCCCTCTGGTTCACTTTATTTTAAGTTCCATAAGAGTTGTTATCTGGGTTTCTCATATCAGAGAGACCATTTGATGTTTCACTTTCTGCTTCTGACTCACTTCACTGAGCATGATGTTCTCAAGTTTCTTCCATTTGCTTGCAAAAGCCTCCATACTGTTGGACTTTATAGATGTATAGTATTCATTGTGTATAAATACCACAGTTTGTGTATCCATTGGTCTGTTAATGGGTATTTTGGTGAATTCCATATTTTAGCTATTGTTAGGTTTGCAGCTATAAACATGGGTATAGATATATCTCGATTGTGTGTTGTTTTGGCCTCTTTTGGATTTATTCCCAGGAGGGGTGTTGTTGGATTGAAGGGGCTATTTGTTTCTAGTCTTTTGAGAGCTCTCCATACTGCTTTCCCAAGTGGTTGTATGAATTTACATTCCCAGGCTGGTGGGATTTTAAACTGTTACAACTATTAAGGAAAGCAGTATAGAGGTTCCTTGAATAACTGAAAATAGATAATCCATTTGACCCAGATATATCTCATTTGAGTGTTTTCCCAAAAAAGTTAAAGTCATACAAGAGGGATACATGCACACCTATGTTCATAGATGTGCAACTGGCAATAACTAAACATTGGAAACTTCCAATAGGTCCATCAACATATGGATAAAGAAGAGGTGGTATATTTGCACAGTGGAGTACTACTCTGCCATAAAGAAAGGCAGATTTGAGTCATTTGTAGGAAAATGGATGCACCTTGAGATCATCATAATTAGCAAAATGAATCAGACCTGGAAGGTTAAATATCACATGGCTTCATTAATGAGAAAACCAAACCATAAAAAAGTAAAAGAGAGTAAGAACAGAGACTTTGTGGAGAGGGAAGGGATGTGGAGGTTGTGAGGAGGTAAGAAGGGGAAAGGGAAATAAAAATGATAAAGATATGAAATGTAAATACACAATTCCTCAAGCTGAGTGGTATTATTATGTATCATAAATTCATGCTAATAAAAATTTAAAAGGCTGGGAACATCTAAGACTAATTAGTGAAACTACATAGACCTTTCTAGACCTAGGTGCAACTTATCTTGGACCTAGTCATTTCAAATAAGCATTTATTTTTTAAAAAAGTAATTAAACTGATATGTCAAGATATAGCTACAAAAAGTGAGGGCTACAGGTAATAGTTACAAGGCAATTGGGGAAATTTAAACATTAAATATTTGATAATAGGGTAGGAACATAGCTTAGTGGTTAAAGCACTTGTCTAAGGAGGCAGAAGGCCGTAGGTTCGATCCCCGCAGCACGACATAATAGCTGAGTGTGCTGACATAGGCCTATAATCCCAGCATTGGAGAGGCTGAGGCAGGAGCGTTATCATGAGTGAGCTGTGGATTAGCTTGGACTACAAAAACTGTCTCAGAAAAATAAATAAAAAAATTTGATGATAAATTGGATTATTTAATTTTTTAGGTATGACAAATACCATATTTTTTAAGTGAGGGTCCTTATCTTTTAGGGATTTAAAGTACTTATTCCAGCTTTTTTTTTTTTTGACAGGGTCTTTCTCTGCAGTTCAAGCTGGTACTGAACTCACTATATAGACCAGGCTGGTATGAAACTCAAAGCAATTCTCCTGACTCAGCCTCCTGAGTGCTGGGATTATAGGAGTGTACTACCATGCCCAGCTTATGTGGTCCTGGGGGAATCAACCTCAGGGCCATGTGCTTTCTAGGCAAGCATTTTAAATGCTGTGCTATCCCTTCTGTCCCCAGCTAAAAAAAAAAAATTACAATAGATGAGAAAGAATTCACCCACAAAAATAGGATAACATGGAGCCATAAAATATGGGGATGCATGTGTCTGTGTCTGGGCTTATTTACATCTCTTAAATAATGAAATATTGGTATGAAACCTATACTAATCATTAACATAAGCACATGACCTTATGTTGGTTTACAGATATTTAAGAGCTAAATCACAGAAGAATTTTGCAAAGAAAATTCAAAGGGCCAGTACCTGGCTAGCTTTCATTATTTTTATTTTTGTTTTGTTTTGTTTATCACAAAGAGACTCCTGAAATAGCTGAGACTGAATGGCAAGTCCATGACTTTCAAGCACCTGGACAAACAGCCAATTCAACAGGGCCTTTTGAGGTTTTATCCTGCATTGGAAAAATTTCTTCTCCCTACATCAAGACAAGGAAAGGTTTTCAATGTTTTGGTTTTAGGTTAGGGAGTCTTGGGCATTTCTTCCTCTGGTTTGTTTGTGGTCTGGTCTTTCATTTAACCTGAAATCTTCCTCTCCAGAGGACTCCCCGTCCAGGTTTCAAGAAGGTGTAATTTCCAAGAGGAATCTATGGAAACAAAGACTTGATTCTGTGTTTGGCATTTGCCAGAATCAATTAATGCATTACAGAATTTTGAATAGCCTGGAATCCACAATCACTTCCTTGATTACATTTAAGTCTCAATTTATAAGACACGAAAAATTAAGTAGTAACAAGGACAGTTCTTTAGCCTTAAAGGGTCACAAGAAAGACAACCGAGCTCATTTAAGATGCAGTTATTTTTAACATTTATGAAAATACTTCTGCCAAAATATTGGGATCCACTCAGAGATGATAAAAACAAAGCCTGAAAAGAGACTGCAGAAAAGCAGAGAAATGGTTGGGCAACAGGCAGGGCTGATTTGGTTCCTCTGCTCAATTTCCCGGATCGTGAGGTCAGTGTATCCTCTAGCACCTGCACCTTGGTTACTTTGTGTCAAGAGACGTGTTGGACAGGTCTCCTATTTTCATCCTTCAAAAACTTGCTTACTTTCAACAATGTTCAAGGCAGTTGGTTCGCACTAAGGGACTGAAGGGTCAAGGACCTTGTAGACTGGAGGGCACAAGAAACATAAATATTACAGAAGGGCAGCCAGTGGGAAGGTAGGGCGATAAGTATTGCTTCTTGCAATAGCATGGAGAAGGGAATGAACAAGAGAAATACTTTGTCTCATTTGAGGAATTGACTTGTCCTCTACATTCTAAATACAATTACTTTACTTAATTTCCTCCTGTATTTCCAGGAGTCTCTGGTCTTAGTTTAGGCCAAATGTGTCCAACCTGCAGCTACCATGTTTTCTTTTTGCCCTTGATTTTCTTTAATGTTATAATGAAAAGTTTTAAAGGGGAAGATTTAGCACTAAGCTACTACATCAAATATATATTGTATAAGTGGCCTAAAGCACATCCTCCTCACTCAAAAACAAATGAACAAGCAAACGAACAAATAAATAAAAACAAGGGCAAAAAAAAATTGTAGGCTACAGGTTGGACACACTTAGTTCAGGAAGTCCCAGGAGTAAACTCAGCAACAAGGATTCCAGGGAAAATACTTTTATGTTGGAGGTGATCTCAAAAAGAAAGAAGAGGGTTTGGGTGTGTAGTTCAGTGGTTAGAGTGCTTGCCCAGCAAGTGCAAAGCCCTAGGCTGATTCCCCAGCACCACAGAAAGTGGGTGTGGTTGCACATGCTTGTAATCCCAGCACTAGGAAGGCTGAGGCAGGAGAATTGCTGTCAGTTCAGGGCTAGCCTGGGCTACGTAATGAGTTCAGGATCAGCCTAGAATACAGAGCACTCTGTCTCCAAAAAGAAAAATCACCAAGAAGGAGCAGAGGACTGGGGGAATGAGACAAGGTAAGGAAACAAATTACTACATAGACAACTGTACTCCAGTTGCTCTGGAGAACTATGAAAACATTCTGAAATGTCTCAAAGTTATCCCAACCATGGAGGATCAAGCTGATGTGTTTGTTCAACGGCTCCTATTCATTACTGGCTATAGGCTACCTCTGCTGGCATTCACTTCCTGGCACATCCAGCTTGCGTTGTGCGTGACCAATGCACTCCCGACCGATGCTGTTGAAGTTGCTAGGCAAATCTTGTAGTTTTAAATATTCATGTTCTCTCTATTTCTTCCCCTAGTTCTTTACTTTTTTTCACAGTAAGTTTTCATTGGGCGTATGGTCATCTAACAAGAAATTATCTTTTCTGACTCCTTTTTACAGGTAAATATGGCCAAGTAGCTAAGATATGGATGGGAGATGTACCTGGAAGAGATGCACCCCCTTCCAACTCTTGCATTTAAAAGGATAAAATACGCTCTCTCTGACATAATTCCTCAAATTCATTCTCTGGTTTCCTCCTAACGGAGAGCTGAGACCAGAGCACAACCTGGGCTCAGTAATTGATGCCTCGAGATGAGGAAGGAGCCACACTTTCTGACTTTGAATGTGTTTCCCATTATATAAGAGAGACACAAGCAACTCTGAAATCTAAATACTGTATGTTGGGTTGTCTTTGTTGTAATAGATTAGACTGTTAACCAGTATTCTCCTTAATCATAGGAATGTTCACTTTTCCTTGTTAGCTTTATTTTATCACTCATTTTTGTCTTTTAGCCTAACCTCTTAAGTCCTTTTTAGAAATAAATTATTTTAAAAATAAACGGTTAAACCCTCTATTGTTGATATTTGCCATATTCATGGCTGACTTCATGATTTGCATCATCTCTTTATTTTAGGGCAATTTCTGTCAAGGATAAACAAAGTCAGATATTAGTTAAAGCAAGGAAAACAGGTTTTATTGAATAACTACTGACAGTAGGAGAAAGAGCCTAGTTTCATTCCATGTGCAGAGGTGAGGAGGCATTTCAAAGGGAGAATGAGGAAATAGGGAAGGGAGTAAACAGGGACTACAGTGAAAAATTGCCAAGGGCAATGGAAATGTGATTAGGCCAACTGCCTCTACTTGCTGGCCAATAATCAAAGTAAGGATTCTATACTTCCACCCAGACTGGGAGACAGAGGTCCTGTCCTTCCTGGTGATTACATATCAAAGGACTAACTTTCAAGTCCTTGAACAAAGTATTTCTGAGTTGTGGGAGCTCCACATAGATCTCAGAGAGACAGAGGAAGTAGTCACAGTTATAATTCCTTTTTTAGTAAATGCTCTAAGAAAGGGAAATGAGGGCCCTATCTCAGATGCTGGCTAGAACAATTAATACTTTTTTTTCTTATCCTTGAGCTGTTCCAGATGGGATCTTAAAAGAAAACTGGGGAAACCTCCCAAAGCTACCAGAAAGCCATGTTAAATTTAGGTCAAGTTCCTTAGTACACAGGTTTCGGTAGAATATTTGTGCTAAGAGCTTTTGTAGTTCTAATTTCCCATATTAAGAGCCCCACCTCCCCAGTGTAGAAGAACTCATGCCTCTAGGCTTCCTTGGGGCTATCTATGGGAATAGGGGCACTTACAGACTTTTGGAGGCTAAAAAGAAATATAGTCTGTAGCACACCATTCTAAGATGAGTATAGAAGGGTTGGTTTAAAACTGAGAAATGGGCTCGAGGAATGGCTCAGGAGTTAACACGTTGGCTTGGCAAGCGCTAAGACAAACACTAAGTACCTGAGTTGGATTCCCCAGTGCCACATAAACTGAACGTGGTGGAGCATGCCTGTAATCCCCGGTACTTAGGAAGCTGTGACAGGAGGATTGTCTTGAGTTCAAGGCCAGCCTGAGCTCCATAGTGAGTGAGTTCAGCAGTAGCCTGTGCTACAAAGCAAGAGCCTGTCTAAAAAAAAAAAAAACCCTGAGAAACAATAAACAATATCTTAATAACTAACAAAAAAGACCTTAGGAACAAAGGTATTATATGTGCTCAGGAATAGATTAGTTCTCACAATGGAACGAATTTGGTATTTCCTTCATTTATGTCTTTTCTTCTTGGCCTAATTGCTTTCACTAAATGATCTCCTCCATTCTCATGGCTTCAATTATCATTTCTAAAACACAAACCCCAAATTTCTGTTTCCAAAGTAGACCTTTTCTCTGCACTGCAGTCCTGCATGTCCAGCTGCCTTGCCTGGAGTTTTTCCTGTTTGTTACCCAGGCCCCTCAAAAATAACATGTTCAAACTTTTGATTTCCCTGTGAGTCTACTCCTCTGGAAGCATTCCCTACCTTCAAGAATGTGCCACCATTTCCTCCCATCTTTTCCAACACTGGGAGTTACATTTGATACCTCCCCTATCCCCATTTTTCACATTTCTTGACTACCAAGCTGCCCTCTGAATACCTATGATGTCATCTTCTTCCCATCTTTACTAACACTTTTCTGACCCAATCACCCATCCTCTCATCAGAGCTACTATAACAGCCTATGCACCTCCCTGCATCCACTTTTGCTCCCCCATAGTACAGTCTAAAAACCTGTCAAAACCAGATCTGGTGACACTGACCTGTAATCCCAGCACTCTGGGAGGCGGAGATTGGAGGTTAGCAAGTTTGAACCCAATCTGGGACACTTCAGAGTCAAAAATCATAAATGGCTGAGGGTGTAGCTCAGTGTGAAGTTCCTGGGCTTGAGCTCTAGTACCACGCACACATACACTCAAAAAATATATATATCAAAAAAATCGAGTCATGGCAATAGTGTCTGAAACTCACTATTCCCATGATTCTTTTGGTAGAGTCCAAAATCCTAACTTCAGCTTACAAGGCTCAGAGTGCCCTGGCTCTACCCACTCTCCCAACCCATTTTGTATTCCTAGACCATACTAGGTCACAAGAGTGTTTTCAGTTCCTTCACAGTGCCATCTCTTTCCTGCCTTGAAGCCTTTGTTCCCAAACTGTAGATCCTCACCATTGTCTACTCGTTGCTCAGGTCTCAGCTTACATATTACTCAAATGCCTCAGAAAAGCCTTCTTGGATCTCACCACCATCGCTGCCATGAGGTCTGCCTCTGTGCACACTGATATCTTCAGTGCCCTTGAATCCTTCTTGGCATTCAGTACATTTGTCATTTTAATTGCATAATTATTCATTAAATGTGCCTTCTCGTTATACTTAATCTCCATGAGGAAAGTATTCATCTTGTTCACTGCCATAAATCTAGCACACATTTCAGTGCCAAGCACAGAACAATGCTCAATATATATCTGGTGAATGAATAAATGAATGAATGAATGAGTGAAGAAATAGCTACTTTGAGAGGTAGGAGAAATTCCACTAGATTGTCAACCGTAAGACTGATACTGTGGGCCTAGTTTCATCATTTTTTGGATCATCTTTAGCTTTCCCTAAGCTTCAGTGTCCTAATCTGTCCTAGTATTTAACACAAAGGAATGACAATATTTGAGATTTCTTCGGTTTACAGAAATGTAGTGATTATTTTTATCTATTGATGACCTCAATGGCCACGTGAGAAGGGGTCTTTATGTAGACTCCACTTCTAGAAAGAAGAGTGATACCTTCCCCAGACTTCCTGACCCTCCTGTCCAAAGTCCTCCAAGTCTCATCACTTTTGATTTAACTACAAGGTAAATATTCCTGTCATTATCACCAAATCAACAGCTGACTTATTTGTTTGGGAGTTAAATAATAGAAGCTGAGGTGTATCAAGCTTTCAGTAGAGACAGGAAGCTGGTTTGCCTGAAACAACTTTCTGTCTGGGCTAAAGAATTAGAGGATCAATTGCACATACATCTCTGGGTGGCTTTATAAATCCATCTGTCCTCTCCAACCCATTCCACTGGGGGGAGAGGCTGTTCAAGTGGAAATAAGAAATGGTGCTGAAAGTAGAAGCTGGTATAAACCCTCAGTTCATTCACAACAAGCCCTGGATGGGTTCGGGCCCGCTTTCATGTGGGTGTGTCAGGCATTCTGGGAATTCATGTCAAACAAAATCATTCCTCTACAACAGGAAGGGCTGAATCACAAGGCACTGACAGGTTGTCTGGTTTTCCCACCCGGTTTTCTTGAACTCTCCCTTTCCTGCTCCCCAACCCACTCCCAAGATCAGTTCATAGCCTGTGGGAGTGCTAGAAAGAGCTAGTCCTTTGTATCTACTGTCCTTTTATCCTGCACTTTTAATATTCTCAGTCACAGAAAAGTAACTTAGGGTCCTATAGGATTCTCCAGTAGCACAATTATATCCAATAGAATTAAAAGGAAAATTTGTCCCCAGAGATCCAGTGACTCCATTGAATCACAATACTTTCTATTTGCACTATGGCCACAAGGACATGCTTCTTACATTCAGGAAGCTAAGAAGGAAATGTGTGGGGAAAAAAATTCTGAAAAAAAAAAAAATCTGAGCCATAGTAGATTTCCTCAGAGACTCATACTTAGCTGGTGACTTTTCTAAACAAAGTGACTTGCTAGCTTGGTCAACCCAGGCCAGACCAAATACCAAACATTGTTCGAACAAACCACAGGCTGAAGGCTAGCCCATGTTCAATGCTTCAAACCATTAATGTTAGGGTTGCATTCTTCTGGAACCTGTGCCTTCTTCTAGTTTGTACAAAGGCATTGTGTCAACTAGTGTTGGCTCTGGCCTCAAATTCCAAATCTAAAGGAGACAAGGATCATCTTGGAAGAAGCAAGTTCATACTGTGCCTTTGGTCTTCTTTTCTGAACCTCCTGAAAAACATCTTATTTCTTCAAAATATAGCTGATTATTTATTCAGTAAACACATGACATTCATCTCTGTGCTGGGCAGAGTGCTACGTTAGATAGCTATATCAGAAGACATTTCCTGAGAGAAAACACATAGAACTCTTATATTAGGATAAGAGTCCTAATATAATGAGGAGTCTTATTAAAGGTACAAAATGATCATTTATAAAGATGTAATTGTACAGTTACCAAAGGAAAAGTGAAGTAACCTAGAGCCAGAAGCAGCCAACCTGTAACTATCTCCAGACTTGAAGAGAGTGGAGGAGAAAGAGCATATTGGAATCTGGAATAAGAGGATTAGGTAGAGAAGTGTCACTCAAAGTCCACAATAAGATGCAGATGGCAATCAAAAGTAGATGTTGAGGAAAGCATTGGCAATTGGCCCTTGTCATAGCAACAATTATGATTATGTCAGCAAATGTAGTCTGGATGTCAGATTTTGAGTGAGACTGTATTGTTATTTTTTAATTTTTTAAAAAAAGTTACTGTGTATTGCAATTATTTATTAATTAAGATTATAATTACTGAAAAACTGATCCAAGATAAATAGTTCTTCATTCAAGAAAGTCAAGGATTTTTATATTTATTTTTTCCAGCTGGATGATTTATTTTTTATTATTTCTAATACATTTATTTTTAATTTAACTTTCATTTGTAAATACATGAATTCCAAATTTTGTAACACCGTTAGAATCATAGGGTTGGGGGATGTAGTGAGCATTTATGTCCACCTCTTTTTCAGAGGTTCACCCCTTTTCTATCTGACCATTGCCGCTCTTTTATCCTGCCATTAATGTTTGGGCCTTTTTATATTATTATTTTGTGCATTTCATAAGAGGGACATCCATCTATAGACAGTCTTTTCTGCTCGGTCCATTTCAGTAAGCATTATTGACTCTAGGTGGCCCCATTTTTGTTCAAATGCTTCATATCTGTCTTTCTTTATGGCTGCATAGTGTGTAGGTACCACATCTTCTTTAACCATTCCTGTATGGATGGCCAGGTAGGTTGTTTCCAGGATTTGGTTATTATAAATTGTGCTGCTATAAACATAAATATGCATGTGAGATTGTATTTTTAAAATGCAGCTGAAATGACCTGCAAGCATCAAAGGATTTTTATCCCAATTAAAAGATTTGCACCAGAATGTAAGTCAAAGTGATGCTAGCTAGCTTCATTGAAAAAGTCATGCTTCCTATCTCATCTTCCATAAACACACTAACAAATAAAAAATCGCTAAACTTTTGGTGTGCTGAGTGTCAACTAAAGAGTTCAATGCATTTCATGTGAGATTATTTCATTTATTATGTGGTCAATGGAAAGCTGATCATAAATGCTGTGATTGTATGCTGATGTAGGATGGTTATCCAAAGGAGAGTTCTCTCAGGAAGATTTGAATGATGGAAAGAGCTCTTGGTGTTTCTTTTGGTCTCATTTTTCTTCAGATTAGGAACTGGTCAGCTAAACTTGTCTTTTTGTGTGATATCTTGAGTATTTTAATTGTATTCCTTTTTTCATGCAAGGAAAGAATATAGGCTTGAAAATCAGAACTACACATTTATCAGTGAAATTGGTTTTACTCCTGATATTGCACATCTGTGAAAAGTTAACATCAAACACCTTAATGTCAGAACACAGTTTCATTTTTATCAAAAGAAGATTCACAGTTAAGAAATGAATAGATCCAGAACTGTAACTTTCTCATGCTGGTTACTGATAAAAGATTAATTTTTTTGAGACAAGGTCTCATCTGCTATCCAGGCTGGTTCTGAACTCACCATGGAGCTCAGGCTGGCCTTGAACTTAGTACATCCTCCTGCCTCAGCCTCCTGAGTGCTGGGATTACAAACATGTAACCACCACGCCCGGTTTATGTGGTGCTGGCAAATCAAACTCAGGGCCTTGTGTTGAGCAGCCAAGTGCTCTAACTGCTGTCCTATTTATTCCTCCAGCCCCAGGAGACTAATTCCGAAAACAGCATCACTTGTCTTTTTTACTTTGTATAGAAGGATAAAATTAGCAGCCCGAGACTGCTGAATCTTCCCATAAACACACCCCTGTCAAGACCAATTTACTGTAAATGCAACTCTGTTAATACGGTTTACACATACAAATATTCTTTGGGAATCAGTATTTTCAGTTCCACC
Source organism: Ctenodactylus gundi (assembly GCA_004027205.1). Lineage (NCBI taxonomy): Eukaryota > Metazoa > Chordata > Mammalia > Rodentia > Ctenodactylidae > Ctenodactylus > Ctenodactylus gundi. The sequence continues at coordinate 222,354 of PVKB01002954.1, forward strand.
TAGATTAGATAAGCTAACAAGACAAAGAAAACTGTTAGTGCATTAAAGACTTAAACTATTGGTATACATATAGTACTTGCAAAACATGTGCAGGCATTTTATTTGAGCAATAATATAGCCTTTGTACCCTTTGGGGGGGTTAGGTATGATTGCAGAATGACAAAACTCATGCAAGTAACATTTTTATAGTAATCACCTGTTTGTATACCTCCTTTGAATAGCATGTCTCTTTTCTGGTATCTTCCTTTTATTCCTATATTTCTATTATGTATTTTATTATAACTTTATGACTTTGAGTCTAATCATAAAAACCTGGCCTTCTATTTTATAAGTTATTTCTTTTAAATTTTTCTAGCAACCTTTTACTATTTATGCTTCATTGTACCTTATAAAAGTATTATCTTCACTTGATTGCAAGTGAAATAGAACATTCTGGCTCCCTACCCTCTAGAAAGTTTGTAGACTGCTCTTGTGTAGTCAGCTGCAGAAGAGGAGATGTGATCGTCAGTGCATGAAGCACCCAACCCTGGCCATCTCCTAGCAAGGAAGCCAGAGGAAAAAACTCTGGCTGTACCCTCTTCCTTCAGTCTCTGCTGTAGCCCACTCCCACTGGCCCAAACCATCCAGAAGCAGAGGTCCCAGGAGCAATCTTTGCAGGTCAGCCTTCAGGACAGAGGGCAGTTTGGAGGTGAGAAGACATCAGAGAGGGCATAGAAGTGAAAGATAAAGCCCACAGTTTCTGTCTCAAGGCGCTGACTGTTTTCAAAGATACTCAGGAGGCAGTGTAATCAGTGCCAGGACAGAGGGCAAATGGGGTGGCATGGAGTACGCACTACACCCCAGGGCACAGATAACCCAGCCCAAGCCCTTGAAACCTGGGATACTCAGGGACAAAACAGCTTCTCAGGCAATATGATCTCTACCTGAGAAACGAGGGAAAAACAGCCGCGATCCAGGAGACAGCCTGGCGAGGAGCAAGGGCAAGAATGTCAGTGGCCAAGGGGACAGCCCACGAAGAAGCACACGCATAGAGGGTGAGTGGCAGCGGCAGAGAGTCAAGTTGGTGAGGTGAGACAGGAAGGCCTGTTCCAGTCACAGAGTTTGACTTATTTTGGAATAAACCAGCTGTATAACTTATTCTATAGAAGTCACTAAGAAGATCTTAATTAAATCAAAAAGCCAGGACAAAGAACAAAGTAGGACTAAGTAGAAGGCAGCAGAGTCTGATTTCAGGAAGGAACCAAAGTGATTGTAGCTAAGAATTTATTCAGTGCTGCATGCTCTTCCAAACTCTTAATATGTGATAATTCACTTAATAATCCCAATGACACACCATATAAATGGCACAGAGCGGTACAGAGAGGTTTATACCTCTGCTGGCATTTATACCTCTAGTAAACAAAAAAAGCCAGGATTTGAACTGAACTGTCTGTCTCCAACATCTTTGCTCTTAACCACATTCTGGAGCAGTGGAACAAGCTGGAGTGGGGAGACTAGAAGCAGGAGTGGCAGTAAAAGAGGTGTGTCGGCCTTCTGTACTATTTGCTTCATGGCGATCTCAAAAACCATGGCTGCCCCCTCTTCCTAATTGGCCGTGCCTCAATACCATACTTGTCTAAGATGCCTACCCTATTATCTGTGTTAGATGAACTTTCCTCAGTTCAAGTTTTCTTGAGTTAAACTATAAGGTTAAGATCACAAGAAATGGGAGACCTAGAGTCAAATCTATGGCTCTGCTCAAGTCACCGAACCGATGAAATTCCAGGGTGAAGCAAGTTTTCTTCTCTTGGTAGCTCTTTTTTTTTTTTTTTTTTGTCTTCTTCTATAACCTGATTCAAATTTGCAAATTGATAACACTCTCGTCCATTGCAGCTGTTTTGGTGATTAATAACTACATTATTTTATTGTTGGGCTCTGATTATGAGCATTTGCTTTTCCAGTGGGTCTGTGCTGCTTATGGAAAGCTTTGTAATCTGTTAATCCAGTGAAGTTACTGAGTTCCTGTGGGTAGTGCAAACACATAGCTTGTGTGTGTGTGTGTGTGTGTGTGTGTGTGTGTGTGTGTGTGTGTTCAACCCAAGGGAACAGGAAACTGCTGAGTTCAAACAGATTATAAGCTTGTGGTCTGCCAGCAAAACACATTCACAAGAAGGCAACATGTAACTTGGCCTCACATTGAGTCATGTGGTTCATATTTTATGCGTTTCAGAGTGCATTAGTTTTTATTTGTTCTCCACTCATAGCAAGCTCAGTGGATTATCTAAGAATACCCCCAAACTCAAATTATTCACTTACAATGTAGTTGAAATATGCCCACATTAATTTTGAGAATCTGACTCTAGACAGTGTGCAGAATAAGGGCACAGCATCGTGGACTATCTGGGTTCAAACCTGGACTAAATTATAACATAGGTAACATCTTAACACTTCAGTTTCTTGATCTGAAAAATAAAAATGAATTAAGGTGGTCTACATGAAAACTTCCAGCATACTGCCTGGCTCAGGAAAGTCCTCAACCATAATTAGCAATAATTATTATTACACGGAATTGAATACACATGTATTAATGAGGCAGGAAAGTGCTTGAGGACAACTGAGTATCCTCATTTTCTTTTTGGGAGAGATGCTGTATGTGCATGCTCATGTTTTCTCATTTTCACATGAGGAAAAGTGCATGCATGTGCATGCTCGTGTTCTTGCTCAGAGTCCTCAGTCTAGTGAGGTTCTTGAACTTGAAGCCCAGGCAATATCCAGTTTACAGTACAACAACCGTTTCTGTTAATCAGTGAAGCTGACATAATGCCTTGGCTTTTTAAGCACCAACTACATGCCTGGAGCTGTCTGTGTTAAGGGGACCATGCTTGAATTGGCCATGATGAGCATCCAACTAGGGGAAGAATGAGGAATAATAGTGTTGAGATAAGGATAATAAACACGGTGGGAATCACCAATGTCAGAAAAAGAAATCAAGGTCTAGTTTTGAGTTGGGCCAAAGCTAGCCTTCCTTCAGTCCCATAGATGGCTCTTTGAAGAGGAACCTAAGCCAGATTACAGGCAGAATGAAGATCCTGAGGGCCTGTCTGTTGCCCTAGGCATCTTTGGAACAGGAGCAGAGAGCAGCATCTGCCTGGAAGAGGAGTCTAGGGACACAGCTTCTATGTCTGCAGATAGACTCTTCAATTTTTGAGACAAGGGATTAGGAATGCTGCACCCCAACCATGGACACTTTTTTGTATAAGGCTTAGAGCCTCCCCCAACTTTTTTCCCTCACTGTCTCTCTAGCTGCCATTGCCACTAGGGGCAAGGACTTTCACAGAGTCAGAAAGTGTACTGTTCATCTTCCACGAAGCTCTTCTGGCACCTCCTCCAACTTAGCTCTTTATGGAATGCACAACAACTTCACCAAATCTGGGGTTAATGTTACTCACTATCACTGAACAGGAACTGTTCCCCCACCCAGGTTGCCCTGTGAATCTGGAACAGGTTCTATTTCACTGCTTGATTTGATTCCCGTTACCAAACCACCTGCCCTGGCCCCATAGACAAATGGTCAGAGCAATGCTTTCACTAAGAAAACCTGCATACTCCACGCTGATGGACAAACAAAATGGAGATGGAAGTGCATGAATGGATAACTTGGCCATGTCCCTTGTGCAACAGCTGTGGAAACAGAATTACAGAAAGTCTGCAATTCGCCTTAATTAGGGTGCTTTTCTAGACCTAGAGGAAGGCGGGCAGCTGCTGAGGATCTTTAGTGCCACAAAACATCAGAAAGTCCTTATACCTCTGAAAGGGGCATTGGAGGCAGGCCCGGCACTGTCTTTGAATCACATAAAGACATTTTACAACCTCTGCCAAACCATGTAGATTCATATTAAATATCAAGTGCATCCGCAGCCCCAGTTAAATGAAGAATGCATACCTCATCTTAAAGTCACACAAAAGATGTAGAGTAACTGGTCCAACCTCCTTGTTCGGATACGTGGAAATGGAACACAGGTCAGACTGGCCACAGGTCAACCTAAATAATCAGAGCTGAAAGTAAGAGCCCATAACTTCTACCCTCAACCCAGAACATGACAAATAGGCCTCACTTAGCTACCCTGAGTGAGGCACACACCAAATGGCACAAAGAAACATACCAAAAGTCAGTCTCCTGGGGAAGGCCCTGCTGCCAGTGACTAAGTTAAAGGAGGGAACTCACCATTGGTGAGTGAAAAGGGACTGACAAGAAACCGGAACTGACAAGTCGACTATGGGCTGACAAGGGTCTATTGTTTCTTCTTTTAATCCTCTCCACAAATCAGAGTGATTTTACCTATTTCATGAATGAATGAGTAACTTGTTCACAGTGGCCTCATTAGAAGCTGGCTGTGCCATTTCCACTCAGGTCATCCTGACAAGCGTGGGCCTTCCTGTCTGGCATACACGCAACATCAGCTCTTGGCCATAAAAGTCAAGCCACTCCCATTTGGATTTTTAAAAATGTAAAACTTAGATAGAAGTATATTTTATCTTGACACCTTATGGAAATCTTTGGATGACCAAGTAGGTTTGGGACAATCTTATTTTTATGGGGGATATTTAATCCTCTTAGACTAGTTCTTGGTAGTAGATACCTTAATATATTTGTTCTATAATACAATATTACTTTTGGCTCATTGGTTTACATCTTCCAGAAAAAAATAACTTTGTATTAATCTTTAAATGAAATACTCACATTTTCATAAGATGCGTGTTTTATTTTGGCATTTTCCAGCTAAGACATATTGTTCATACCTTATTACAAATTCAAGGAATGTAGAACATTGGAGAATGTTGAAAGTGTTGTAAGGACAGGAAGATCCTATAGTTTTAAGCTGAAGGTCATCTGTACCTGATGTTGCACAGGGAATATTGCTTAATAACCCAGCTATTTTTACTTGTGAACATTTATATTTAGTTTTTTAGAGTATTATCAACTACATTGTAACAAATGTCCCTCAGTTAAGTAATATGTATATATGTTATGTCCTTATAATAAATTACTAGCAACAACTGATTAGATTTAGGACATTCAATATTCTGCCAAATTTCTTTCTAGAAGTCACTACAATTTATACTCATACACCATTATACGAAATTCTTTTCTTCCCAAACCCTCATGTATGCTGACCTTGCATTTTCTTTTTAATTATTATTAGTGAAACTGAACATTATTTTATATGTTCATTGCTCATTTATACAAAATTTTTCTTTCCTGAGTTGCCAAATTCCTTGACTCACTTTTCGACCATTACACTTGTCTTTTCCCCATTAATTCGTAAGTACTTTTATATAGTGAAAATATTCACACTGACATAATTCATTACATAGAAACACAAATGTCTATATGTTACAAAACACCAAAAAAAAGATTAAAAAGGAATTGAGAAGAACAATTTGGCAATGGATGTAACAATTTTGCTTTATAATTTCTGTACTGAATACGTTGCATGGAAAATCCTTAATCATTCTCATATAAATATTACTTTTTTCTATTATTTTGCTAGTATGTTTATAGTTTTGTTTGCTAAGATTGAACATTTACAACTGGAATAAATCTTTGGTATGAGGTTTAAAGCAGCAATAATTCTGAACTGATTTTTCCTCACTATTTTTATTAATATACATATGTAATACATAGTGTTTACAATGATTTAATTACCAATCTATTTTTTAATTACATTTTCTCTTTAGATGTTACCTTTCCTCCAAGCTGTTTTGATGCTGCTTATGTTTCTGCCTCTCAAAGAGGATAAACTCACATGGGACATCAAAAAGTGAATCGCTTCATTCATTGAGCTTAAGACTTTATCAGTTTGCTACATTAAATGGACTTAAATCTGTATCACTTAAGTATGCTAAAGTTAAAGCAATAGATAAATAGCTATGCTCAGTTATTTCAGATTTTTTGACTTTCATACATTGATTACTCATATTTCACTAATAATTAACATTTTTCCATATCTGGTTTTTCCTTTTGCCTATCAATTCATCCCTAATTTCATGCATAGCCTTACTTTTTTCTCAGCTCATTCTCCTCTCGCTGTTGTCGCTTTTTCTCTGGGGTCATTGGTGTCGCTGGCCTCCATTTCACTTTCTAAGTTTCCTTTAAGTATTCTGTGCAATACTGGCTCAGCAACTGAAAATTCCTTTAAGCTTTCTCTATCATGGAAAGTTTTAAGTTCTCCCTTTAAATTAAAAGATAATTTTGCTGGATATAGCAGTCTTGGTTGGCATTTATGTTCTTTTAGTGCTTGGATGACATTGCTCCATGATCTCCTGGCTTTTAGAGTTTGGATTGAGAAGTCTGCAGTTATCCTGATGGGCTTTTCTTTGTAGGTCACCTTCTGTTGTTCTCTTATCACTTTTCGTATTTTTCTCTTTGTGTTGGGTTTCTAGTATTTTAAGTATGATGTGTGGTGATGAGGATCTCTTCTGATCAAAGCTGTTTGGTGTTCTATATGCCTGCAATAGTTCCATGTTCATATCTTTTCTTAGATTTCTTCCATAATTTCATTGAACATGTCCTTTAAGCATTTTGTTTTGTCCTAAGTCTTCTCCTGGACTCCCATAATTCTGAAGTTGTTTCTCTTTGAATCATCTATCAGCCGTTGTAATGATTCGCTTTCTTCCTTATTTACTTTGTGTTCTTCATGGTCTGTATGTTGCAGCTCAGTCACTTTATCTTCTAGGTCTGAAATTCTATTCTGAAGATGTTCAATGTGGTTGCTTATTATTTCCTTTGTGTTGTTCACTTCCTGAATATCTGCATTCAATTTTTTAATATCTCTGTTGTGTTCTTCTCTAATTTCTTATATTGCCTTCATTATCTTTTGGTATTTTTCTTCTTTGGTCTCCTCTAGTTGCTTTTCAAGCCTTGCTTTTAGCTTAGCTATGTGTTGGTGTAGCTCTTGTGCTGTCTGTTTTATTTCCTGCTTTACTTCCTGCTTTAATTCACTGAATATCTGGACCCAGAAGTTACCATCCTTTTTGCCATTTTCATCTTTGGATTCTGCAACTTTGGTAACCCTGGTATCATCTTCTCGGGTGTAGGAGATTTGTTACTACGTTTCCTCATGGTTCTTCTATCTCTAGCTCTATCTGGTGCGCAGGAAAGAAGGGTTTGGTGAAGGCCCAGTCCTAGATGCCTCTGGAATCCTCTGGCCCAAGGGACAGACAGGGCAATGGAATTCCTGGTCTGAGATGCCTCTGGAAGCCTCTGGAGCTCAGTGTGATGTAATTCCCTGGGCGCCTCTGGAAGCCTCTGGCTCACGGGATGGATAGGCAATGGACTTCCCAGTCCTAGAGCCTCCAGCGTGCAGGGCAGCAGTGAACTGGAAGCCTATAGCACGTGCCGGAGGAACGGGGCGATGATCTCCCTTTTGAGGTGTCTTGTTTCCCCCCAGTTCACTCAGCAAAGCTCTCCATCTGTCCTGGCTTCCCTCCCCCAGGGCGGGGCTCTCCACTCTGGAAGCAGAGGTGCCTCTGAGCCGTTCAGGGGATCAGCAGCCTTTTCCCCTCTTTTTTCCTCTCTGCCCCTTGTGCCAATTTCTTCCTAGGCACTGTTTAAGGGTGACCCCCAAACTCCTGATGTGCTCTTCTGAGCTTTCTTTAAAGGGTTCAGTCTTGGGCTTTTTTTCTTCTTCTTCTTTTTAAAATGGCTCCAGCTTACATCACTGCCTGTGATGGCTGCTGAGCCCTGTCTCTGATCTGCACTCCCAGGGGCCTTTTCTATGGGGAGCGCACATTGCGTTTGTAGTACACACTACCCACGGGTTGGTGTTTCAGAGGCTGTGGCTGCCAGCTGCCGACAATTCCCAATTCTCCAGATCTGTGCTTTCCCCGGGCTGAGGTTCTGGCTCTGGACCTTCCTCGTCTGATCTGTGGATGCCGGCAGCTCGGGGCCACACCGAGTCAGCTGCTTTTTTCCTCCTCTTCCAATGTGATTTCAGGATTTCTGACCTGCCTACAGCCTCCTGTCCACTGTTGGGATGCTCCGTCCTTTCCCAGCTCCGTCAGATATCCCAGGCCCACGCGAGCTTTCCTCCGTCCACAGCTGCCTATGGCTCCAGCCGTTTGCAGCCTGCCCGTGGTGGCTTCCTGGGCTGCTGGGATTTTTTTTCTCTGTTTTCGATGTTCCTTTGGAATTTCTGGCCTTTCCCTGGTCTCCTTTCAGTTGTTGGGATGCTGCTGTCTGTCCTAGCTACATTGAACATGCATTTTCTAACTAAATTCTTGACTTTTTAAGTGGGTCAATGAGCAGACCTTGTGCAACTCTGTTACTCGGCCACCATCTTGACCAGAAGTCCCATACATTTCTTTTTTGAGACAGGGTCTCACTCTGTGGTCTAGGCTGGTTCTGAGCTCACTACAGAGCCCAGACTGGCCTTGAACACACTGCAGTCCTCCTGCCTCAGCCTCCCGGGTGCTGGGATTGCAGGCATGTGCCAACACACCTTGCTTATGTGGTGCTGCGAATCAAACTCAGGCCTTGAGCCTGCTACTCCTAAGCTATTACAAGGTCCCTGAAATCCAGGAGCCAGTTTTGTTCTCCTTTGTGTCCTGGTGGCTGGAACAGTGCCTGGTGGTCGGCAGTCACTGAATGTTGGCTGGATAAATGAATGAATGTTAATTTTACACATGAGGAAACTAAATTTTCCAACATCCTACTTTTGGTATTAGGGCGGTGGGCCAGTAGAATAGTCTGTAAAGAGTTTGACGAAGCTAAAGTTGTTCAGCTTTTAAAGCAGCTGTAATTCCAAAGACGAGGTGACTGTTAGCACTTGGAGTTGGTGGTGTCTTCCTTTCTTCTGGTCCCTGGAGCTGCACTTAGCTGCCCTCGGACTCTTACAAATTGAGTATTTTTTTCTCCAGGTTCACACAGGCAATATAAAACATGATTGTCTTTTATTATGGGGTTTTAATAACAGGCACGTTTTGAGAATTTTCACTTTATAAATCCTCTCTCTCTCTCTCTCTCTCTCTGTCTCTCTCTCTCTCTACCTCTTTTTTTTTAAAGTGGTACTGGGAATGAACCCAGGGCTGTCACACTGAGCTGCATCCATAGCCCATGGTTTAGTTTTGATTTTGAGATGGTCCCACTACATCACTAAGCCTTGTTATGGAAATCTGATAAACCTGGAGGTGTCAAGACTCAGAGGCGAGGAGGTCAGAGGTGAGAGGAAGATTTATTACACTGACAGGCCTCTGCCTGGATCAGTCCAATATGGCGAAGATCCCGAGCTCAGGGGCAGGCTACTTGTACACTCTGTGTGCATGGGGGACTTGCACGCCAGCAAGCAAGGAACACTGAGCACAGAGAAATGCCTGAGTAGCAAGTTTGCTGAAACAGTTTCTCTTTACGCAAAGCAAGCTTCAGAGCTGGTGCATTTGTCCTGGGCCCTACCGCACACTGTCTTATGCCTGTCCGGAGGGTAGGCTCTGTTCTTGCCCTGAGCTACTCCGCTAGCTACACAGCTGCACAGGTAACTGCTAGCTATGTCAAGACTGCTTTCCCAGGTTAACTGCTTCGGGCCCAATCAGAGCGGCTGCTTCTCTGGGGCGTCTCCACCGCGGTCTGGGCTCCCACCTGCGGGGCTCCTGTTTTAGCCTCACAGAGCGCCGGAATTCCAGCCTGCACCACTGGCCCGGCTGTAAGTGTTCACGCTGTGCCACGTAGTGGTTGGTATTGTAAACTCAGAGCGTTTCAGTGCCGCTTTCGCTTGTTCTCTTTTGTGCATAAGTGACGGGGATAAGCCATGAGTTTAAAACTTGGCTAAGATTTCTCAGGAGGCCACATGCCCCAGAACTCGTCATTGTGGTGCCTTCATTGCCCACTTTGTGTGTATGTGTACACACATATCTATACACTTGCTGTTTTTCTTTTTCTTTTTTGATACAGGGTTTCACTTTGTAGTTCAGGCTGGTCCTGAACTCACTCTGTAGCCCAGGTTAGCCTCCAACTCAATGGCAGTCTTCCTGCCTCAGCCTTCCGAATGCTGAGATTACAGGTGTGCACCACCATGCCTGGCTTATGTGGTGCTGGAGAACGAACCAGGGCCTTGAGCTTGCTAGGCAAGCATTTAACCTCTGAGCTATTCCTCCAGTCCTCCTCTTCTTCTTTTTCTTTTTTCTCTGTACCAGGGATTGGACTCGGGGCCTTCACACTGACTTACATACCCAGGCTTTAATTTTTTTTTTTTTTCTTTTGAGACAGGGGTTTGCTCTGCAGTCTTGGCTAGTCCTGAACTCACTATGTAGCCCAGCTTGGCCTTCAACTCATGGTAGTCCTCCTGTCTCAGCTTCTTGAGTGCTGGAATTACAGGTGTGCACTACCATGTCCAGTTTATATGGTGCTAGGGAATCTAATCCAGGGCCTTATGCTTGCTAGACAAGTGCTTTAACCTCTATACTATTCCTCCAGCCCCTATTTTTTTTTTAATTTTTGAGACAAGGCCCCATTATGTCACTAAATTGCCTCATCTGGGCTTGAATTTGTAATCTTCCTGCCTCGGCCTTTCAAGTGCTGGAATTACGAGTATGTACTGTGACACCTGGCCTGTGTGTGTGGCTTTTATTTATTTTTCTTTTATTTTTTCCCATTATTTTTATTAATATACAAATGTAACACATAGTATTTACAATGAATTTGGGTATTTTGTATGTCTATGTATCACATCGACTTCACAATCCCTTCCCATCCTACCTTCCCACCCCCTCCCTGTCCCTTCCCCCGGCTCCGGCTATCACTTCATATGGTTCCAAAGAATGTCTGTGTTCTGGGTTTTCCAAGTCCGAGAAACCATACAGTGTTTAACATATTAAACTTCTGCACCTAAGTCATTTCACTTAAGTCACCACTCTACCCCAGCTTCCTATTCCTCTAATGGGTTCGCAGTAGTCAAATCTTGATATCTCCTCTCTGAATCCAGCCAATCCCTTCATTGGGATATTCACCAAAAGTTTTTTTTTCCATATTTTCCTACATCCTTGTTGTTATTGTTAAACCTGGCCTTACCCACCAGTTCACACTAGAAAATAATTATAAGCATGTAGTTCAAAAGGATAGTTAATTTGGGAAAGAAGAAAAAATAATAAACAAATAAAATTCAATTGCCATAGCTGAATACTGGAAGGTGCATATTTGTACATTCACAAGGTTATGTTTACATCAGTTTTCTTAGGATAAACTTTCATTAGTGACCTAATAAGTGAATTGCTACAACACAAAAAAGTTAAAACTATATCACATTGCTACATTCAATAAACTTAAATCTATACCACATAAATATACTTAAAGCGACAGGCATGTAGGCAAATCTAGTTATTTCTTAATTTCCTAACTTTCATATCTTATTTGCTCATATTTCACTGATTACTAACCTACTTTTTTCTCAGCTCCTTCTCCTCTAGCTGTTGTCACTTTTTCTCTGGGGTCATTGGTGTCGCTGTCCAAGTTTCCTTTAAGTATTTTCTGCAACACTGGCTCAGTGGCTACAAATTCCTTTAAGCTGTCTCTGTCATGGAAAGTTTTAAGTTCTCCCTTTAAGTTAAAAGATAATTTTGCTGGATATAGCAGTCTTGGCTGGCATCTATGTTTTTTTAGTGCTTGAATGATATTGCTCCACGATTTTCTTGCTTTTAGAGTTTGAACTGAAAAATCTGCCTTTATCCTGATGGGTTTATCTTTGTAGGCCACCTTCTGTTTTTCTCTTACCACTTTTAGTATTTTCTCTTTGTGTTGGGTTTCTAGAATTTTAATTATGATGTGTGGTGATGAGGAGCTCTTCTGATCAAAGTTGTTTGGTGTTCTATATGTCTGCAATAGTTCCATGTTCATTTCTCTTCTTAGATTTGGGAAATTTTCTTCCATTATTTCATTAAACATGTCCTTTAAGCCTTTTGTTTTGTCCTCAGTCTTCTCCTCGATTCCCATAATTCTGAGGTTATTTCTCCTTGAATCATCTATCAGTCGTTGTAATGACTCGCTTTATTTACTTTGTGTTCTTCATGGCCTGTATGTTGCAGCTTAGTCACTTTATTTTCTAGGTCTGACATACTATTCTGAAGTTGTTTAAAGTGGTTGCTTATTATTACCTGTGTGTTTTTCATTTCCTGAATATCTGCATTCAGTTTTTCTATATCTCTGTTGTGTTCGTCTCTAATTTCTTCTTTTGTCTTCATTATCTTCTGGTATATTTCTTCTCTGGTCTCCTCTAGTTGCTTTTCAAGGCTTGCTTTTTGCTTAGCTATGTATTGGTGTAGCTCTTCTGCTGTCTGTTTAATATCCTGCTTTAATTCCCATTTTAATTCACTGAATTTCTGAGCCCAGAAATTGCCATCATTTTTGCCATATTCATCTTTATTTACCCTGACCTCATCTCCAGTTCTTCTTTGGTCTCCTCTAATTCCTTTTCAAGGCTTGCTTTATGCTTAGCTAAGTGTTCTTGTAGTTCTCAAGCTGTCTGATTTATTTCCTTCTTTGCTTCCCGGTTTAACTCCTCCTTTAATTCCTGTTTTAATTCACTGACTACCTGGGCCCAGAGGTTACCATCATTTTCGTCCTTTTCTTTGGGTTCTGCAATTTTAGCACCCCTTGCACCCTCCCCGGGGGAATCAGATCTTTTTGTATGAGATTTGTTACCACGTTTCCCCACGGTACTACCTCTGACTGTCTCTGGTGCACAGGAAAAGTGAATGGCTCCTGCTGACGTCACTGCCTGCGACGGCTGTTGAGTCCCGTTTCTGATCTGGGATTCCGGGATCTTTTCTAGGGCAAGCGCACACTGCGTTTATAGTACAAACACCCACGGGTGGGTGCTTCTGAGGCCACCAGTAGCCAATGATTCTGACTAGTCCAGGTCGCGCTTACCTCCGGCTGAGGTCTGGCCTCCGGACCTTGATTGTGATCTGTGGGTGCTGGCAGCGAGAGGCTGCACTGGGTCGGCTGCTTCTGACCCACCCTCAGCCTCTTCTCCCGTTGTTGCGTGCTCCATCCTCTCCAGCTCCGTTCAGTCAGGTGTTCAGTTCCCCATGAGCGTTCCTCCATCAGCCACTGCCTGCCATTTGCCGCTGGCCGTGGCGGCTAACTGGACTGTGGGGATTTATTTCTTTTTTCCCCGCTCCGGTTTTGATGATCCTTTGGAGTTTCTGGCCTCCCGCTGGTCGCCTTTCAGTTTCTGGGGATGCGCCTCTCTTTCCTAGCTACACCAAACACGCTTTTTCTATTGGAAGATGAAGAATTCACTGCTTATGAATTTATGGATTTTTCTCTCTCCCGGCATACACAATCATATTTGTACTTACATCATAATTTCACCTTCCACATCCCACCGACATCCCTCATCTTGGGCAGAGGGGTGCAGCGTTTTTCTCATGTGTGTTTAGACACCGTTGACCCCGGGTCACAACAAGCTTCTCTCCACTCTCGTCATGATGTGTGCACAGGAGTCTTGGGCTGCCTGTGGGTAGTGTCCTCTGAGGTTCTGCAACGTCAGGAAATGGGGTATCCAGCCCGTCTGCCTCTCCCTGTCCTCTTCCCGTCCCCTGTCCCTCCCGTCTTCCTCTCTCGGTGCTCTGCCCGTCTTCTATCCATCATGTGTTCCTCTTGCTGGGCTCTGCCCACCCTCTTACATTTTTAAAAATCAGCAACTGAATCAAACATATACTAAAGAACATCGAAAATATACTGTGTGAACACCAGCAAGATTTAACAAACAAAAACCATCATGTTTAAAGCTTTTTTCTTTTCTTTTTTGAGAAATAAGCACCAAAGATGAAGTAAGGTCTCTTTTATTTTACTCTAATCTTGTTCCTCCCTCTCCCTTGTTAAAGGTGTTTGCTATTCTGAGGTTCACATGGTTCCTTCTCTTTCTTGTTACCACAGGAAAGTATTAATGAATTTTTACTTGTGGTTTGAACCTTGAATTTTAGTGTGTGAGTAACAGGTTTATCGCTTCCCAATCATGAGCTGTTTTTAGTGACTCAAATAGATTTTTTCATCTTTGGCTTCATATTTCTGAGCAGTTCTATCATGTTCCCATTTGAAACTACTTACAATATTTAATATTGTTGATTTTCTTCATAATTACTTACAATCTGATCTATCAGGTATGACATTAACTATGTTAAGTAAATTTAGTGAGAAATATTTCTGAAATATTTATTTATTTATTTATTTATTTATTTTTGAGACAGGGTCTTGCTCTGCAGTCCAGGCTGGTCAGGAAATCACTATGGAGCCCAGGCTGGCATTGGACTCATGGCAATCCTTCTGCCTCAGCCTCCCAAGTGCTGGGATTATAAGCGTGCACCACCACACCAAGCTTATGTGGTGCTGGGGAACTCAGGTACTTAGCGCTTGCTGGCAAGCACTTTAACCACTGAGCTATTCCTTTAGCCCCCTGAAATCTTTAGGAAGGCTTCTATTCACCTCTTATGATCAGGGAGTAAGGGGGAGGAAGACAAATGATGATTTTGTTTTTCAGGCCAGGTTATGTGAACC